>JAGYYJ010002364.1:0-44599 GCA_019671005.1 Hibiscus mutabilis | reverse complement strand
ATTGTGTCCAAGAGAACAAGGCTAGGAGAGTTTGAAACAGTTGCTGCAACAAAGGGATGCATGGCAATGTTGCACAGTCGTATGCCACCCAAGTTAAAGGATCCCGGAAGTTTCACAATACCCTTTTCTATTGGAAACCACTATGTCGAGAAAGCATTATGCGACCTTGGAGCTAGCATAAATTTGATGCCTAAATCAGTTTTCTAGAAACTAGAAATCGGGAAGGCAAGACCTACAACAGTTATGCTACAACTAGCCGACAGATCCTATGTGCATCCAGAGGGAAAAATCGAGGGCATACTGGTAAAAGTTGATAAATTTATTTTTCCCGCTGACTTTATTGTTTTGGATTGTGAAGCAGATGAGCATGCACCCATCATTCTCAGGACACCATTCCTAGCAACAGGGAGAACCTTGATCGATGTTGAAAAGGGAGAACTCACAATGAGGGTGAATGACCAGCAAGTTAAACTAAATGTGTTCCAAACACTAAGGCATACCGATGATCCAGAAGAATGCCAACTTCTTCATGCCACGACAGAGTTTAACTTCGACGAGAAATTTAGTTGCCTCAGCAACTACATTTCTGATCAAGAGGAACCTGAGGAGTTTGAAGAACCGGTCAATGATGAACAACAAGAAGAGGCAAATTGGCTAGTCAATCGACCAGGTACATACTTTGAACCACTGGATTACTCAGGTAAGGAAGGTAAACTCGAAAAACCCTCTATTGAACAACCACCGATTCTTTAGTTGAAATAATTGCAGAGCAACTAAAATATGCATACTTAGGAACCGATAATACATTGCCTGTAATTATTTCTTCTAAGTTACAGCCTGAGCAGGAAAAGAAGCTGATCAAGATGTTGAAGCTACACAAAAAGGTAATAGGGTGGACAATTGCCGACTTGAAGGGAATTAGCCCGGCAGTGTGCATGCACAAGATTTTGTTGGAAGATGATCACAAACCTTCAATTGAGGCCCATAGGAGACTGAATCATGCCATGAAAGGGGTTGTAATGAAAGAAATCATCAAGTGGCTTGACGCCGACATTATATACCCTATCTTTGATAGTACATGGGTAAGTTCGGTATAATGCGTACCGAAAAAGGGAGGTATAACAGTGGTAAGTAATGAAAACAATAAACTCATTCCAACCAGGACTGTGACCGGTTGGGGGGTTTGTATGGATTATCGAAAGCTAAACAAAACCACTAGGAAAGATCACTTCCCATTACCCTTTATTGATCAAATGCTTGACCGTCTTGCAGGTAAACCCCTTTATTGTTTTCTTGATGGTTATTCAGTTTACAATCAAATTGCCATAGCACCAGAAGATCAAGAAAAGACAACCTTCACATGCCCATACGGTACTTATGCCTTCCGAAGGATGCCGTTCGGATTGTGTAAGGCCCCGACAACCTTTCAAATATGCATGATGGCACTCTTTTCAGACATGGTCGAAGACTTCCTTGAGATCTTCATGGATGATTTTTCTATTTTTGGTAATGACTTCGACAACTGTCTCGGCAATTTAGAGAGGGTGTTGGCAAGATGTGAAGAAACTGATTTAGTCCTTAATTGGGAGAAATGCCATTTTATGGTAGATGAAGGAATAGTGCTCGGGCACAAGATTTCATCCAAGGGAATTGAAGTAGACAAAGCTAATGTGGACGTGATCGAGAGATTACCCCCACCATGTTCGGTTAAAGGAATTCGAAGTTTTCTTGGACAAGCAGGTTTTTACAGGAGGTTCATTCATAATTTTTCTAAAATCACTAAACCTTTGTGCTATTTGCTTGAACAGGATAAAGTCTTCGATTTTGATGATTCTTGCACCCAAGCATTCAAAACCCTAAAGGAAAAGCTTGCCTCGGCACCCATTGTCATTCCACCAGATTAGACGCTACCTTTTGAGCTCATGTGTGATGCAAGTGATTTTGCGGTAGGAGCAGTCCTAAGCCAACACACAGGTAAGACATTTCATGTGATATACTACGCTAGTAAAACTCTTAATAGTGCTCAAGTGAATTACACAACAACGGAGAAAGAGTTACTAGCTGTAGTTTTCGTATTTGACAAGTTTCGATCCTATTTGATTGGTACAAAGGTAATTGTTCATACGGACCATTCGCCAATCAAATACCTATTTGCTAAAAAGGATGCTAAACCTCGTTTGATTCGTTGGATATTACTTTTACAAGAATTTGATATTGAAATTAAGGACATGAAAGGAATAGAAAATCAAGTGGCCGATCACTTATCACGTTTAGAACGTAACAGGGAGGAGGACGCAGATCTAGAGATATGCGATGTATTCCCGGATGAACAGATTTTAGTTGCCTCAGCAACTATGGATGCACACGCCTCGGCAACTCTCGACGCCACAATAGTCTTTGACACGCACGCCTCGGCAATTTTGGGAGCAGTCGCCACGGCAGCACATGCCTCGACAATACCCTGGTACGCGGATTTAGTTAATTTCCTTGTTTGTGGTACTTTACCTTATGTCATTACTCACCAAGGGAAGAAGTGGTTCCGCCATGATGCTAAGCATTACTTTTGGGACGAGCCTCTTTTATTTAAACAATGTACATATCAGGTTATACGCCGATGTGTCCCTGAAGAAGAGCAACATAATGTACTCCGACAATGCCATTCTTCACCCTATGGAGGACATTTTGGAGGAACTCGTACCGCGGCCAAAGTTTTGCAATCCAGTTTGTATTGGCCAACATTGTACAAAGATGCCCAAGAATTTTACAAGCAATGTGATCATTGCCAGAGGACAGGCAATATCTCTAGACGACATGAGATGCCGCTCCAGAACATCATCGAGGTGTAATTGTTCGATGTATAGGGGATCGATTTTATGGGACCTTTCCCATCTTCATTCGGCAACCTCTACATTCTACTTGCCGTCGACTACGTGTCTAAATGGGTTGAGGCAACTGCACTTCCCAACAACGATTCCAAGACCGTGCAACGATTCTTGCAGAAAAATATATTTACACGGTTTGGGATGCCGAGAGTAATTATCAGTAACGAAGACAAGCATTTTGACAATAGACTAATTGCCAAGATTTTGCAACGCTTCGGCATATCACACAAGATCGCCACGGCATATCACCCACAAACCAACGGGCAAACATAAATTTCCAACCGGGAATTGAAGGGTATACTCGAGAAAGTTGTAAATCCCTCTAGGAAGGATTGGTCATTAAGACTAGATGACACGCTTTGGGCATATCGCACTGCATTCAAAACACCCTTAGGTATGTCCCCCTTCCGACTTGTCTATGGCAAAACATGTCATCTACCGGTGGAAATCGAACACTAGGCATATTGGGCAATAAGACCGTGAATATGGATTGGGAGAGTGCCGGACAAAAGCGTTTGTTGGACCTCAATGAGATAGAAGAATTTCGTGCACTCGCCTATAACAATGCATGAATCTACAAGGAGAAAACAAAGCAATGGCATGACAAGAAACTATTACCGCGGCAATTCACGCCAGGGCAACTAGTTCTCTTATTCAATTCTCGGCTAAAACTTTTCTCGGGAAAGCTGAAATCAAGATGGTCAGGACCATTCGAAGTGGTTAAACCATTCTCCCATGGTGCCGTGATAATCAAGTCCATCTCTGACAACCATGAATTCAAAGTTAATGGACAAAGATTGAAACACTACAATGGTGCCCATGTGGAACGTAACAAAGAAGTGGTCAACTTAGGAGATGCATGAGCATGCTCTCCTTTCAATATTTTATTTTTATTTTTATTTTTAGGAGATATTTTATTTTTCTTCATTATCTTTAGTTTTCAGGTTTTCTTTTCCACAACAAGACTCACAACCACAATACTAAGGAAATTTACTGCCGAGATCCTTGCCCCGGCAACCAATGAAGCAGTCGCCACGACAACAGCAAAAGATGATGCCACGACAACCTACATCGTGCCTGCACAAGTTGACGCCACGACAACCAACCCTAAAGATGCCACGGCAACCAAAGCTAAAGACATCCCGACAACCACTGCAAAAGCCAAAGGTAAAGCATCTATGCCCGAATCAACTCCTACGGAATCATTTTCTGATTTTTCAGATTCGGACGAGTCCTCCATTGCACCAACAAAGACCACACCAATTGAATCCTCCAAGCGAAAAGCCAATGACACTGATAAAGAGGACGATGAGGACAACCCCGTACGAGGATCGATTCCACCACCGGCAACAAGAAAATAACCATCATGTTCAAGCAAGAGAATCAAGACACCGACCAAAAGGAAACTAATCATCTACGATGACGAACTCTCGGAGTAAGTCCTCGTATGCATTTTATTTTTCGTTATTTTTATTTTTCTTTCATGCATGCATTGAGGACAATGCCTCACTCGAGTTTGAGGGGGATTGTTATTAGTAGTTACCATGTTTAGTTACATTCATCTTAAGTATTACATTTAGGATACATAAATTGATTGCCATGCCTTTAGTTGGAACAAGAATTGCTTAGATTTGATGAATATCCGATGATGACTTTGCCAATGCACTTAATTGATAGAATTTTTATTTTAGGATAACCATGGAAAAACTTAGAATTGTACTATGATGCTAATTTTGATGAAACACTGTTGTGGTTTGATTGATTTAAGGAATTCTAGTGAACTTAGGTTGATAATTAACAAATTGGGGGATTAGAATAAAAATTGGATGAATGCTAGAGGTGCCCGAAATTGGCTCTAGCATGTGCTAAAAATTGATCACTAGAGGTGCCCGAAACCGACTCTAGTATGTGTTAAAAAATTGATCGCTAGAGGTGCTCGAAACCGACTCTAGTCGAATAAATTAACTTAATAAAACTAAAAACAAAACACTAGAGGTACCCGAAATTGGCTCTAGTTAAAACATGTTAAAAAGAACCCAATGAAGTAATTTGAAAACCTCTTGTTTGCATAGAATCTGAAAAATCAACTTGCACACAACTCCGCACACACTCACAAGCATTATAGTTTGATTCTGAGTAACTCCTAAGTTTTCCGAAAAATAAAAAGCCAATCATACTTTGTGCCCCGGTTCAGAGAATTGAAATCAAGTTCAAAGCTAAATTTGTGAAAATTGAAGTCTTGGCAGGTAATTATGAGTTTGCTTTGCTTGAGGACAAGCAATAGTTCGAGTTTGGGGGTGTGATAAGTGTTCAAAAGTACTATTTTTCTTACCCTTTTTACTCATATTATTGTTAGACTTAGGCTCATATTAGTTGCATAATTAGCCATTAATGCATTAATCCATGTTTCATTCCATCGTTGAGCTTGATTACATAACTTGGTAGTTTTTGTGGGAAAAGATGTTGCTTTGGTGTGTTTTGTGTGTATGTGCAGGATCACTTGCCAAAGCAAGGCTAGAGCTAGTTGCCAGGGCAATGCATGAAGGATATGCCGAACTAGTTGCCAGGGCAATGCATGAAGCAGACGCCGAGCCAGTTGCCAGTGCAATTGTTCGACAAGAGAAAATGTGATATGGTAGTCGAAATTGATGACTAGACAAGCCCAAGATGACGTGGAGCAAAGCCCAATCCCAAAGGAATTTGATTTCCATGAAGAGATTAAATAAGAATTAAATTCCAAGAAGATATGAGAAGTTCTAGTAGGAATATAATTATAATAAAGAATTATATTCTTTAAAGATAATTTAATTCCAACTTAAATTCCTCCTCAAAGAAGGACTTTGACCTAGCCCTATAAATAAGAGGGAGATTTCGACAATCCATAGAGGGCAAGAGAGGGGAATTTCGACAAGTCCAAGGAGGGCAAGATGAGAGAATTTTCGACAAGCATCTAGGGCAAGGAGGATTTCGACAAGCCTCCTTCTTCATCTTTTTCTTTCTTGTTTGATTGGGTTCATGCTAGGGATTATTTATCTTGTGTTTCTTTGGAACCTAGCCATGAACTAAATCTATTTGGCTATGGTTATTGTGTTTTGTGGTTGTGAGAAACTATTGGTTTTTGTTTAGGTAATAAGAGTTTGCACTTTTCTATTCAAGGTTTATTCATTCTTGGTTCTTATTCTTGTTTGCGAGTGAGTTGGGAGAGGATCTCGTGATTTCATCTATTTATCTAATATCGGGAGAATTAGATTCAAGAAACGAATGAATATGATATTTATTCAATCTGTTGATGGTGAAGATTAATTCGGCTTAGGAATAAGTTAAGGATTTCAACGGCTAAGAGGAACGCAAGATTGGTTGTTGTTCACCCTTGATTCACGCAGGGATGTATTATCAAGGCATGCACAAGTAGCTAGAGTTTCGACTTAGGGATAAGAAGGAACCATTGAAGAATGCTCTACCGAACCTTGAAGGTTGCTGCCCAGACACCCAAGAAGTTGCCCAGGCAACCATCGATTAGTTGCCAAGGAAACCCCGTTGTGCAAGTTGCCACAGCAACTGAGTTGCCCGTGCACTCTTTTACCAAGACGATCCAATCGGCTATCACACCTCAACTCACGATAATCTGGCCTATATCTCTCTCATTTGATCTCATTTATTCTTTTACTTTATTGCTTTCTAGATTAGTTATTAGTTAAACTCCTATAATCCTTTATTTGTGTTTTTACTTTTTACAGTGCAAGAGACTAGATTCTTGAAGTGGCACCAATCCCTGTGGAGACGATATCTTTTATACTATAACTTGCAACGTGTATACTTGCACAATTGCGTAGCACTTATTACGCGCAACAACACTCACCTAGTATTGAGAAACTTTAAGGCTTTCGAATTTCGATTCCTTTGCTCCTAGACTTGTTTTGAGATGACGAGTTGTTTCATTCTAATTTTGAGCTAGGAAGAAATACAAGGAATCAATACAATCACTATAATGATATAGTGCTTCATTTTAGGAATTAGGCTCAATAATTCGACTTGAAATTAAACTTCAACTGCCCATAGATTTTGAAAATCAATTAAAGATTTTTACTTACCGAGATACAAGCTTTCAAACGCTATATCGAAATCAACAAAGGTTGATGATTGGATTGAGGTGCTTGTTTAAGCTTGAGGTTGAAGACTACAATGGTGGTGCTTGCTTGTTTGATGACAAAAAGGTGAGTTTTAGCTTTCAGAGGATTCAAAGGTAAATGAGCAAGCTTTGTTTCTTATTTTAAAATCACACACCACCCTTAATCATTCTCCCACCTACCTAGCAACCAACAAGAAGCTTTCCTAACCTTGAGGGTTTGCTAAACCCTATTCAATCATCTTTCCCTCATTTCTTTAAATTGTCAATTGGATGACAATTAGTCACATTTTTAGGTGTTTTACGTGGGAGGGGCAAGCTAGGTGGTGAGTCATCACCCTAACCCATTTTTCTTTCAATTTAGTATTCAAAACAGATTTTTGCAGAGGTCCGTATTGATATAACTTATGGCCGTATCGATACGGCTAAGCTAAAATGGGTAAGTTTGTTATGGCAATTAGGTCATACCGATACATGTATTGTTGTATCGATACGCCTATCCAAAACTGTACCAATACCAGTCCCACCGTACCGATACTCTTAGCTTAAAATAATATTTCCAACTTTTTAATTTCTTACAAAAGGTCCTCACAACTTAAATCAAGTCCAAACAACTTTCATTGCTTTAAATTGAGTACAAGGATCGGAAGATTATAGTTCCGAGCATATTCGATACAAAATTTCTGAGCATCAAAACCAAATTCTGACTAGGCCGGTTTTAGGGATGTGACAACTCTCCCCTTAAGAAAATTTGTCCTCGATTTTTCACTTTGGTTGAATAGATAGGGGTACTGTTTCTGTATCGTCTCTTTTGGTTCCCACGTGGCTTCTTTCACCGAATGACTTCTCCACAAAACTTTCACTAAGGGCACAGACTTGTTTCAAAGTCTCTTGACTTCCCGTGCAAGGATCTGCACAGGTTCTTCCTCGTACGTCAGATTAGACTGAATTTTTACAGACTTTGACTCGATCATATGGGAAAGATCTAATCGGTACTTCCGTAGCAGAGACATGTGGAAGACGTTATGAATTCAACTTAACTCTTCAGGAAGAGCTAGTCAGTAAGCAACGGGTCCAACTCTTTCGATCACCTCAAATGGGCCAATAAAACGAGGACTTAACTTCCCTTTCCTGCCAAACCGAAGGATCTTCTTCCACGGAGACACCTTAAGAAAGGTTTTCTCGCCGACCTCATACCGAATGTCTCTCCCTTTTAAATTAGCATAAGCTTTCCGCCTGTCAAAAGCAGCTTTGAGCTGATCATGGATGATGGTCACCTTTTCTTCGGTTTCCCGAAGTAAGTCAGGGTCTAACACCTTACTTTCGCCAAGCTCGGTCCAACAAAGAGGGGTTCTACATCTTCTCCCGTAAAGAGCCTCATAGGGTGCCATTTTAATCGAGGCTTAGTAGCTATTGTTGTAAGCAAATTCTACCAAAGGCAGAGATTTCTCCACGTATTTCTGAAGTCAATAACACTACTCGAAGGATATCTTCTAAAATCTACAAGGAAAAGTCGGAATTCATATGGATTGCTTATGCACATGAATCAAAAGAAGATATAAGGTTACCTGAATAAACCTTTTGGATTGACCAACGGTCTGAGGATGAAAAGCAGTGCTTAGGTGCACTCGAGTGCCCAAAGCTTATTGCAGGGTTCTCCAAAACTGCGATGCAAAGCTTAGATCATGATCGGAAATGATGGACATAGGAACTCCGTGCAAACGGATAACTTCCGAAATGTATAAATCAGCTAGTTTAGGCAAACCGAAGTCTATTCTCACCGGAATAAAATAAGAAGATTTTGTAAATCGGTTTAACCCATTGGCAAGTCAAGCACTTTGCCACGAAGTCCGTGATCTCTCTTTTCATACCGGACACCAGTAAAAATTTTTTAGATCCTTACACATCTTGATAGCTCTAGGATGAATAGCCGAAAAATAAAACATTCATTTGATCCTAGAGGTCATTGTTGCGTTGAACGTGAAAAAAATAAAAGCAATAAACGCCGCAAGAATAAAGTGATATGAGAAAAAGATCGAATCCACCAGGATATTTTGAGCCACTTTGCTTAAGAGGTGTGAAAATAAAAACACAATTGATAATAGCCTTGGTAAAAGAAAAGCAATAAACTAAAAGAATAGATGAAAGAAAAAGAGAGAATAGGCACATCGTGAGTTGAGGTGTGATAGCCGATTGGATCGTCTTGGTAAAAGAGTAATCGATGGTTGCCTTGCCAACTAATCAATGGTTGCCGGGCAACTACTTGGGCAACTACTTGGGCGGGGCAGCAACCTTCAAGGTTCGGCAGAGCGCTTCTTCAATGGTTTCTTCTTATCCCTAAGTCAAAACTCTAGCTACTTGTGCATGCCTTGATAATACATCCTCACGTGAATCAAGGGTGAACAACAACCAATCTTGCGCCCCTCTTAGCCGCTGAAATCCTTAACTTATTCCTAAGCCGGATTAATCTTCACCATCAATAGATTGAATAAAGACCATACTCATTCGCTTTTGAATCTAACTCTCCCGATATTAGATAAATAGATGAAGTTACGAGATCCTCTCCCAATTCACTCGCAAACAAGAATAAAAAAGCCAAGAATGAGTAAACCTTGAATAGAAAAGTGCAAACTCTATTACCTAAACAAAATCCAATTGTTTCTCAACACAAAAAACACAATAACCCCAACCAATCAAGTTAGTTCATGGTTGTTCAAAAGATATACAAAGAATAATCCCCAAACCATGAATCTAATGGAAGCAAAGAAGAAGAAGAAATCGAACTCTCTCCCTCCTTGCTATCTTGTCAAATCTCTTCCTTCTTGCCCTTTGAGTTGTCAAAAATCCTCTCCTCTTGCTCTCTGGATGGAATTGTCGAATCTCCTTCTTATTTTTATAGGGCTAGGCAAAAGTCCTTCTTTGAGGAGGAGTTTAAGTTGGAATTAAATTATCTTTAAAGAATATAATTCTTTATTATAATTGTATTCCTACTAGAACTTCTCCTATCTTCTTGAATTTAATTCTTCTTTAATCTCTGCATGGAAATCAAATTCCTTTGGGTTTGGGCTTTGCTCCACGTCATCTTGGGCTTGTCTAGTCATCAATTTCGACTACCATATCACCTTTGCTCTTGTCGACAATTGCCATGGCAACTGCTCGCTGCCTCCTTCATGCATTGCCCGCAAACTAGCTCGGCGTCTCCTTCATGCATTGCCCTCGCAACTAGCACTAGCCTTGCTTTGGCAAGTGATCCCGCACACACACAAAAAAACACCAAAGCAAAGATCTTTTTCCACAAAAATCACCAAGTTATGTAATCAAGCTCAACGGTGGAAAGAAACATGAATTAATGCATGAATAACTAATTATGCAACTAATATGAGCTTAAGTCTAACAATAATATGAGTAAAAAGGGTAATAAAATAGTACTTTTGAACACTTATCACGCCCCAACCTCAAACTATTGCTTGTCCTCAAGCAATGCAAACTAACAATTACCTCGCCAAGACTTTAATCATCAAAGACATGCTTCAAACTTGAATTCAAACCTCGAACCGTGGCACAATGTATGATCACCTTTTAATTTTTCTGATAGCACAAAAATTAACCGAACAAAACTATAATGCTCGTGACAATGTGTGTGTGTAGTTGTGTACAAGTTGATTTTCAAGATTCTATGTGAACAATAGGCTTTTATCAATTTAATTATCGGGCATTTATTTTTATTTTCACTAGAGCCAATTTCGCACCTCTAGCAAAGTAAGCAATTCTTTTTATTTTAGTGCATTAGAGCCAACTAGAGCACCTCTAGCGATTCTTTAATGTGCATTAACTACTAGAGCCAGCTTTGCACTCTAGCAAGAAAGTGTATTTACTACTAGAGCCAGTTTTGGGCACCTCTAGCAAGAAATTAAATTTTAATTTTCAATTTTAAATTTACCCAAATTTTAAGCAACCTAAGTTCACTAAGTTTCTTTCAATCAACAAGCCACAACCGTGTAAAAATATTCAGCATCATAGTAAAATTCTAAGTTCTTTTCATGTAATCCTAAAATTAAAGGTTCTTTCAATTAAGTGCAGTGGCAAAAATTCATCATTGGATATTCAACAAGTCTTAAGCATTAAATCCAATTAAAGGCATGACAAGTAACATATGCAACCTATATGTGATTGCTAAAGATGAATTCAACTAAACATGAAACTAACTAGAAACCAACGCCACCTCAAACTTGAAAGAAGCATTGTCCTCAATGCATGTAAGAGTGAAACAAAATTTAAAAGAAACTAAATGAAATGAGTTAGTCGAAGAGGTCGTCACCTCGAGTGATAAGTTTCCTTCGTGCCGTTTGCTTGATTCATTTTTCAGTCGGTGGTTGAATGCTGGTGCCGCGTGAATAACATTGCTTTGATTTGATCCATGTTTGCCGATACAGGTTCACTTGTATGGGCATCAGTAGTTGTCAAAGCCATTGTTGTTGCCTGGGCATCGCCAGTTTCTGTTGTGGTTGCTGTGGCAAGTAGTCGGCAGTAAATTTCCTTAGCATGGTGGTTGTGAGTCTTGTTGTGGAAAAGAAAATAAAGAAAACCTGGAAACTAAAGATAATGAAGAAAAATAAAATATCTCCTAAAAATAAAAATGAAAATAAAAAGAAAAAGAAAAAAAATATATTGAAAGGAGAGCATGCTTAGGCATCTCCTAAAGTGACCTCTTCTAATGTTACTGCATATCTGAGAAAACTTGAGGAGAGTCAAGCTTGATACTTTTATAGTCCATCCGCACCTCCATCGGGTGACAATATTGCCCAAAAAGAGTTGGGCCAATGTGTTCACAAATACTCCCTTTGCATTACCATGGTGGAGGTGTCTTTCTTCTTTGTTCGCTTGTAGTCCATGTATACTCTCCACCTTGCTACTATTCCCAAGGCACAAATATATTAATAGGAAAAATTATATCCATTCTCAACCATTCAATTACCTCATTCTTGTCGACTTCTATCATGGTTGGATGTAGCCTTTGTTGTCGTGGCAATTGTTGCTCAAGCCAATTGCCGTGGCAATCGCTTGTCAAATTTTGCTTTAAGTCAAGGGAAGAATCAATTTTCTCAAGAGCTTTATGAATCCAAACACCTTTTTCTTTTGGCCTCTCAAACATCTCCATCAAGAGAGATTTCGATGGCTTCAAATCTACCAACCCTGCCTCAAGACATACCCGCAATGGACGAGGTGAGTTTTTAAAGAATTCAAAAGGTTTAACTATTACCTGCTCATATTCCATTGGCAAAGTATTATCATCTCGTTGATCTTGCATGTGGTCGTAAATTGCCGTGGCAATTGTAGATGAGAGCACCTACACATTCCTGCTTCAACATCAACGCTATAACTTTCGGGCATCGTTCCTCAAAATTTGCTGTAGTATTGTTGTTCTCAGCTTCACCGAGTGTTGTCGCGCATTGCTCGCTCAGGCTCTCAATCATTGCCGAGGCAATTTGTTGTTCAAGCTCATCATGTGTTGGGCAGCCTCTCTCATTGGCATCCTCTTGACTTTGAGGTTCTAGTTGTTCCTCACACATCGGAGAGATTTCTTTGTATTGCTCCTTATCCTCTTGCCTTGGGACGCCAAGATCCCTAGGAATGAATTGTTGGTGCATGTTATCCATGACATATGTGGATCTCCCCAATTGATCTTCTCAATCCCCTAAGGTTGCATCCCACCGAGCTATCCTCGTATCCATAGATTTTGATAGTTCTCTAATCTCTTCAATTGATCCGCAAGTCTAGCCAAGGAAGCTAGTAACGTTTCCTCCAAGGAATTGGAATGCTCTTGAAAAGGACTACATTGCCATGGCATATCTGTTGTCGCGGCAAAATTGTTATGGTAAAAAAAAAATGAGCTTTTGACCATACCATGAAGAATTTTGCTGCTGGTTCCCTCTATGGTCCTCCATGTAGTTATATGCACCAAAATGTGAGGGCAATTTTCAAACACATGATGTTCTCCACACATAGCACAAGATTTTTCCATGGTATAAGTTCTTTGGGCTTTTCTCGGTGGTATAGGTAATCATCAAAGGGTGCAAGAAACTTTTGATTGGATTGATTCATATCTTCCAACATCATCTCTCGAATAGATTGGCTTTTATTTCCTGACATGTTGATGTTCCTTAACTTGTAGCGCACCTAATTTTTTTTTTTTTTGATAAAACAAACAAAAAGAAAAGTTAGTAAAACTAAGAGAAAAAAATGCAATAACAAAAACAACTAACACCAATTGCCAATCCCAAACGGCGCCAAAAACTTGTTGCGTGATAATAAGCTACGCAAATGTGCAAGTATACACGCTCAAGTAATAAAGTGATATGAGTATCGAGTATCGCCTCCACAGGATTGGTTTGGGCCACTTTGCTTAAGTAAAATAAAAACACAATTGATAATAGAGGTTTTAATTAACGAACTAAAAGTAAAAGCAATAAACTAAAAGAATAGATGAAAGAAAAAGAGAGAATAGGCCAGGTTATCGTGAGTTGAGGTGTGATAGCCGATTGATCGCCTTTGGTAAAAGAGTGCAAGGGCAACTCAGTTGCCGTGGGCAACTTGCACAACGGGGTTGCCTTGGCAACTAATCGATGGTTGCCTCGGGCAACTAGTTGGGCAACTACTTGGGCGCCCGGGCAGCAACTTCAAGGTTCGGCAGAGCGCTTTTCAATGGTTTCTTCTTATCCCTAAGTCGAAACTCTAGCTACTTGTGCATGCCTTGATAATACATCCTCGCGTGAATCAAGGGTGAACAACAACCAATCTTGCGCCTCCTTCTTAGCCGCTGAAATCCTTAACTTATTCCTAAGCCGGATTAATCTTCACCATCAATAGATTGAATAAAGACCATACTCATTCGCTTTTGAATCTAACTCTCCGATATTAGATAAATAGATGAAGTTACGAGATCCTCTCCCAATTCACTCAAAACAAGAATAAAAAACCAAGAATGAGTAAACCTTGAATAGAAAAGTGCAAACTCTTATTACCTAAACAAAATCCAATTGTTTCTCACAACAACAAAACACAATAACCCCAACCAATCAAGTTAGTTCATGGTTGGGTTCAAAAGATATACAAAGAATAATCCCCAAACCATGAATCTAATGGAAGCAAAGAAGAAGAAGAAATCGAACTCTCTCCTCCTTGCTATCTTGTCGAAATCTCTTCCTTCTTGCCCTTTGGAGTTGTCAAAAAATCCTTCTCCTCTTGCTTTCTTGGAGTTGTCTCTAATGCTCTCCTGATTGTCGAAATCTCCTTCTTATTTATAGGGCTAGGCCAAAGTCCTTTCTTTGAGGAGGAGTTTGAGTTGAAATTAAATTATCTTTAAAGAATATAATTTTTATTATAATTGTATTCCTACTAGAACTTCTCTCCTATCTTCTTGAATTTAATTCTTCTTTAATCTCTGCATGGAAATCAAATTCCTTTGGGTTTGGGCTTTGCTCCACGTCATCTTGGGCTTGTCTAGTCATCAATTTCACTACCCTATCACCTTTGTTTTTGTCGACAATTGCCATGGCAACTGCTCGGCGCCTCCTTCATGCATTGCCCGCAACTAGCTCGCAACTAGCTCGCCTCCTTCATGCATTGCCCTCGCAACTAGCACTAGCCTTGCTTTGGCAAGTGATCCCGCACACACAAAAAAAACACACCAAAGCAAAGATCTTTTTTTTCAAAAATCACCAAGTTATGTAATCAAGCTCAACGATGGAAAGAAACATGAATTAATGCATGAATAACTAATTATGCAACTAATATGAGCTTAAGTCTAACAATAATATGAGTAAAAAGGGTAATAAAATAGTACTTTGAACACAAAGACATGCTTCAAACTTGAATTCAAACTCTGAACTGTGGCACAAAGTATGATCACCTTTTAATTTTTTTCGATAGCACAAAAATTACCCGAACAAAACTATAATGCTCGTGACAATGTGTGTGTAGTTGTGTACAAGTTGATTTTCAAGATTCTATGTGAACAATAGGCTTTTATCAATTTAATTATCGGGGCATTTATTTTTATTTTCACTAGAGCCAATTTCGCACACCTCTAGCAAAGTAAGCAATTTCTTATTTTATTTTAGTCGACTAGAGCCAATTTCGGCACCTCTAGCGATTCTTTAATGTGCATTAACTACTAGAGCCAGTTTTGGCACCTCTAGCAAGAAAGTGTATTTACTACTAGAGCCAGCTTTGGGCACCTCTAGCAAGAAATTAACTTTTAATTTTCAATTTTAAATTTACCCAAATTTTAAGCAACCTAAGTTCACTAAGTTTCTTTCAATCAACAAGCCACAACCGTAAAAAAAATTCAGCATCATAGTAAAATTCTAAGTTCTTTTTCATGTAATCCTAAAATTAAAGGTTCTTTCAATTAAGTGCAAAGTGGAAAAAAATTCATCATTGGATATTCAACAAGTCTTAAGCAATTAAATCCAATTAAAGGCATGGCAAGTAACATATGCAACCTATATGTGATTGCTAAAGATGAATGCAACTAAACATGAAACTAACTAGAAACCAACACCCCCAAACTTGAGAGAGAAGCATTGTCCTCAATGCATGTAAAGTGAAACAAAATTTAAAAGAAACTAAATGAAATGAGTTAGTCGAAGAGGTCGCCACCTCGAGTGATAAGTTTCTTCGTGTCGCTTGCTTTGATTCATTTTTCACGCGGTGGTTGAATGCTGGTGCCGCGTGAATAGCATTGCTTTGATTTGATCCATGTTTGCCGATGCAGGTTCACTTGCATGGGCATCGTAGTTGTCGGCCATTGTTGTTGCCTCGGGCATCGCCAGCTTCATGTGGTTGTTGTGGCAAGTAGTAGTCGGCAGTGAATTTCCTTAGCATGGTGGTTGTGAGTCTTGTTGTGAAAAGAAAATAAAGAAAACCGAAAACTAAAGATAATGAAGAAAATAAAATATCTCCTAAAAATAAAAATGAAAATAAAAAAAAAAAAAAAAAAAAATATTGAAAGGAGAGCATGCTTAGGCATCTCCTAAAGTGACCACTTCTAATGTTACCGCATATCCGAGAAAACTTGAGGAGAGTCAAGCTTTCTTTGCGATACTTTTATAGTCCATCCGCATTCTCCATCGGGTGACAATATTGCCCAAAAAGAGTTGGGCCAATGTGCTCCCAACTACTCCCTTTGCATTACCATGGTGGAGGTGTCTTTTCTTCTTTGTTCGCTTGTAGTCCATGTATACTCTCCACCTTGCTACTATTCCTAAAGGCACAAATATATTAATAGGAAAAATTATATCCATTCTCAACCATTCAATTACCTCATTCTTGTCGACTTTCTATCATGGTTGGATGTAGCCTTTGTTGTCGTCGGGCATTGTCGCCAAGCCAATTGCCGTGGCAATCGCTTGTCAAATTTGCTTTAAGTCAAGGGAAGAATCAATTTTCTCAAGAGCTTTATGAATCCAAACACCTTTTTCTTTTGGCCTCTCAAACATCTCCATCAGAGAGATTTCGATGGCTTCAAATCTACCAACCTCGGCCTCAAGACATACCCAATGGACGAGGTGAGTTTTTAAAGAATTCAAAAGGTTCAACTATTACCTGCTCATATTCCATTGGCAAAGTATTATCATCTCGTTGATCTTGCATGTGGTCGTAATTGCCGTGGCAATTGTAGATGAGAGCACCTACACATTCCTGCTTCAACATCAACGCTATAACTTTCTCGCATCAGTTCCCTCAAAATTTGTCGTAGTATTGTTGTTCTCACCACCACCGAAAGTTGTCGTCGCGCATTGCTCGCTCAGGCTCTCAATCATTGCCGAGGCAATTTGTTGTTCAAGCTCATCATGTGTTGGGCGTCTCTCTCATTGGCATCCTCTTGACTTTGAGGTTCTAGTTGTTCCTCACACATCGGAGAGATTTCTTTGTATTGCTCCTTATCCTCTTGCCTTGGGACGCCAAGATCCCTAGGAATGAATTGTTGGTGCATGTTATCCATGACATATGTGGATCTCCCCAATTGATCTTCTGAATCCCCTAAGGTTGCATCCCACCGAGCTATCCTCGTATCCATAGATTTTGATAGTTCTCGAATCTCTTCAATTGATCCGCCAAGTCTAGCCAAGGAAGCTAGTAACGCTTCTCCAAGGAATTGGAATGCTCTTGAAAAGGACTACATTGCCATGGCATATCTGTTGTCGCGGCAAAAAATTGTTATGGTAAAAAAATTTTGAGCTTTTTGACCATACCATGAAGAATTTTGCTGCTGGTTCCTCTATGGTCCTCCATGTAGTTATATGCACCAAAAATGTGAGGGCAATTTTCAAACACATGATGTTCTCCACACATAGCACAAGATTTTTCCATGGTATAAGTTCTTTGGGCTTTTCTCTGGTGGTATAGGTAATCATCAAAGGGTGCAAGAAACTTTGATTGATTGATTCATATCTTCCAACATCATCTCTCGAATAGATTGGCTTTTATTTCCGACATGTTGATGTTCCTTAACTTGTAGCGCACCTAATTTTTTTTTTTTTTTTAAAACAAACAAAAAAAAAAAGTTAGTAAAACTAAGAAAAAAAATGCAAAACAAAACAACTAACACCAATTGCCAATCCCGAAAAAAAAACTTGTTGTGTGAATAAGGCCAGTGCAAGTATACACGCCGCAAGTAATAAAGTGATATGATAGCCGATTGGTTTGGGGCCACTTTGCTTAAGTTATTGGTAAAAACAGAGTTGATAATAGAGGTTTTAATTAACTCAAAAGTAAAAGCAATAAACTAAAAGAATAGATTGAAAGAAAACGGGAATGCCTTGGCAAGTTGATCGATGGTTGCGCCTTGGAGTGCAACTAGTTGGGCAACTACTTTGGCTTGGCAACTAATCGATGGTTGCAGCAACTAGTTGGGCAACTACTTCGGCAGCAACCTTCAAGGTTCGGGCTTCAATGGTTTCTTCTTATCCCTAAGTCGAAACTCTAGCTACTTGTGCATGCCTTGATAATACATCCTCGTGAATCAAGGGTGAACAACAACCAATCTTGCGCCCTTCTTAGCCGCTGAAATCCTTAACTTATTCCTGCCGGATTAATCTTCACCATCAATAGATTGAATAAAGACCATACTCATTCGCTTCTTGAATCTAACTCTCCCGATATTAGATAAATAGATGAAATTACGAGATCCTCTCCCAATTCACTCGCAAACAAGAATAAGAACCAAGAATGAATAAACCTTGAATAGAAAAGTGCAAACCTTATTACCTAAACAAAATCCAATTGTTTCTCACAACAACAAAACACAATAACCCCAACCAATCAGATTTTAGTTCATGGTTGGGTTCAAAAGATATACAAAGAATAATCCCCAAACCATGAATCTAATGGAAGAAAGAAAAAGAAGAAGAAATCGAAATCTCTCCCTCCTTGCTATCTTGTCGAAATTCTTCCTTCTGCCCTTTGAGTTGCTCTCTTGGAGTTGTCAAAATCCTCTCTTTGCTCTCTCTAAATTGTCTAAATCTCCTTCTTATTTATAGGGCTAGGCCAAAGTCCTTCTTTGAGGAGGAGTTTGAGTTGGAATTAAATTATCTTTAAAGAATATAATTTTTTATTATAATTGTATTCCTACTAGAACTTCTCCTATCTTCTTGAATTTAATTCTTCTTAATCTCTCTGCATGGAAATCAAATTCCTTTGGGTTTGGGCTTGCTCCACGTCATCTTGGGCTTGTCTAGTCATCAATTTCGACTACCCTATTGCATTTTTTTTGTGTTGCCATGGCAACTGCCTGCCTTCCTTCATGCATTGCCCTCGCAACTAGCTCGCCTCTCCTTCATGCATTGCCCTCGCAACTAGCACTAGCCTTGCTTTGGCAAGTGATCCCGCACACACACACAAAAACACACCACAAAGTATGATCACCTTTTAATTTTTCTGATAGCACAAAAATTACCCTAACAAAACTATAATGCTCGTGACAATGTGTGTGTGAAGTTGTGTACAAGTTGATTTTCAAGATTCTATGTGAACAATAGGCTTTTATCAATTTAATTATCGGGCATTTATTTTTATTTTCACTAGAGCCAATTTCGCACCTCTAGCAAAGTAAGCAATTTCTCATTTTATTTTAGTCGACTAGAGCCAATTTCGGGCACCTCTAGCGATTCTTTAATGTGCATTAACTACTAGAGCCAGCTTTGCACCTCTAGCAAGAAAGTGTATTTACTACTAGAGCCAGCTTTTGGGCACCTCTAGCAAGAAATTAACTTTTAATTTTCAATTTTAAATTTACCCAAATTTTAAGCAACCTAAGTTCACTAAGTTTCTTTCAATCAACAAGCCACAACTGTAAAAAAAATTCAGCATCATAGTAAAATTCTAAGTTCTTTTTCATGTAATCCTAAAATTAAAGGTTCTTTCAATTAAGTGCAAAGGCAAAAATTCATCATTGATATTCAACAAGTCTTAAGCAATTAAATCCAATTAAAGGCATGGCAAGTAACATATGCAACCTATATGTGATTGCTAAAGATGAATGCAACTAAACATGAAACTAACTAGAAACCAACACCCCCAAAACTCGAGAGAAGCATTGTCCTCAATGCATGTAAAGAGTGAAACAAAATTTAAAAGAAACTAAATGAAATGAGTTAGTCGAGAGGTCGCCACCTCGAGTGATAAGTTTCTTCTCGTGTCGCTTGCTTGATTCATTTTTCAATGTCGGTGGTTGAATGCTGTGGCTGGTACCGCGAATAGCATTGCTTTGATTTGATCCATGTTTGCCGATGCAGTTCACTTGCATGGGCATCGTGAGTTGCCGGGCCATTGTTGTTGCCTGGGCATCGCCAGCCATTGTGGTTGTTGTGGCAAGTAGTCGGCAGAATTTCCTTAGCATGGTGGTTGTGAGTCTTGTTGTGAAAAGAAAAAAAAAAGAAAACCTGAAACTAAAGATAATGAAGAAAAATAAAATATCTCCTAAAAATAAAAATGAAAAAAAAAAAAAAGAAAAAGAAAAATAAAATATTGAAAGGAGAGCATGCTCAGGCATCTCCTAAAGTGACCACTTCTAATGTTACTGCATATCCGAGAAAACTTGAGGAGAGTCAAGCTCGAGGTACTTTTATAGTCCATCCGCACTCCATCGGGTGACAATATTGCCCAAAAAGAGTTGGGCCAATGTGCTCCCACTACTCCCTTTGCATTACCATGGTGGAGGTGTCTTTCTTCTTTGTTCGCTTGTAGTCCATGTATACTCTCCACCTTGCTACTATTCCTAAAGGCACAAATATATTAATAGGAAAAAATTATATCCATTCTCAACCATTCAATTACCTCATTCTTGTCGACTTCTATCATGGTTGGATGTAGCCTTTGTTGTCGTGGCAATTGTCGCCAAGCCAATTGCCGTGGCAATCGCTTGTCAAATTTTGCTTTAAGTCAAGGGAAGAATCAATTTTCAAGAGCTTTATGAATCCAAACACCTTTTTCTTTTGGCCTCTCAAACATCTCCATCAAGAGAGATTTCGATGGCTTCAAATCTACCAACCTCGGTTCTCAAGACATACCCGCAATGGACGAGGTGAGTTTTTAAAGAATTCAAAAGGTTCAACTATTACCCGCTCATATTCCATTGGCAAAGTATTATCATCTCGCTGATCTTGCATGTGGTCGTAAATTGCCGTGGGCAATTGTAGATGAGAGCACCTACACATTCCTCGCTTCAACATCAACGCTGTAACTTTCGGGCATCGTGTTCCTCAAAATTTGTTGTAGTATTGTTGTTCTCACCACCGAGTGTTGTCGCGCATTGCTCGCTCAGGCTCTCAATCATTGCCGAGGCAATTTGTTGTTCAAGCTCATCATGTGTTGGGCGCCTCTCTCATTGGCATCCTCTTGACTTTGAGGTTCTAGTTGTTCCTCACACATCGGAGAGATTTCTTTGTATTGCTCTTATCCTCTTGCCTTGGGACGCCAAGATCCCTAGGAATGAATTGTTGGTGCATGTTATCCATGACATATGTGGATCTCCCCAATTGATCTTCTGAATCCCCTAAGGTTGCATCCCACCGAGCTATCCTCGTATCCATAGATTTTGATAGTTCTCGAATCTCTTCAATTGATCCGCAAGTCTAGCCAAGGAAGCTAGTAACGCTTCTCCAAGGAATTGGAATGCTCTTGAAAAGGACTACATTGCCATGGCATATCTGTTGTCGCGGCAAAATTGTTATGGTAAAAAAAATTTTGAGCTTTTTGACCATACCATGAAGAATTTTGCTGCTGGTTCCTCTATGGTCCTCCATGTAGTTATATGCACCAAAATGTGAGGGCAATTTTCAAACACATGATGTTCTCACACATAGCACAAGATTTTTCCATGGTATAAGTTCTTGGGCTTTTCTCGCTGGTATAGGTAATCATCAAAGGGTGCAAAGAAACTCTTGATTGATTGATTCATATCTTCCAACATCATCTCTCGAATAGATTGGCTTTTATTTTTCCGACATGTTGATGTTCCTTAACTTGTAGACGCACCTAATTTTTTTTTTTTGATAAAACAAACAAAAAGAAAAGTTAGTAAAACTAAGAGAAAAAAATGCAATAACAAAAACAACTAACACCAATTGCCAATCCTCGCAACGGCGGCGCAAAAAACTTGTTATGTGTGATAAGTGCTACGCAAATGTGCAAGTATACACGCCGCAAGTAATAAAGTGATATGAGTATCGAGTATCGCCTCCACAGGATTGGTTTGGGCCACTTTGCTTAAGTTATCAGACCGTGAAAATAAAAACACAATTGATAATAGAGGTTTTAATTAACGAAAAAACTAAAAGCAATAAACTAAAAGAATAGATGAAAGAAAAAGAGAGAGATAGGCCAGGTTATCGTGAGTTGAGGTGTGATAGCCGATTGATCGCCTTGGTGGTAAAAGAGTGCACGGGCAACTCAGCTTGCCGTGGGCAACTTGCACAACGGGGTTGCCTTGGCAACTAATCGATGGTTGCCCGGGCAACTAGTTGGGCAACTACTTGGGCGCCCGGGCAGCAACTTCAAGGTTCGGCAGAGCGCTCTTCAATGGTTTCTTCTTATCCCTAAGTCGAAACTCTAGCTACTTGTGCATGCCTTGATAATACATCCTCGCGTGAATCAAGGGTGAACAACAACCAATCTTGCGCCTTTTAGCCGCTGAAATCCTTAACTTATTCCTGCCGGATTAATCTTCACCATCAATAGATTGAATAAAGACCATACTCATTCGCTTTTGAATCTAACTCTCCCGATATTAGATAAATAGATGAAGTTACGAGATCCTCTCCCAATTCACTCGCAAACAAGAATAAAAACCAAGAATGAGTAAACCTTGAATAGAAAAGTGCAAACTCTTATTACCTAAACAAAATCCAATTGTTTCTCACAACAACAAAACACAATAACCCCAACCAATCAAGTTAGTTCATGGTTGTCTAAAAGATATACAAAGAATAATCCCCAAACCATGAATCTAATGGAAAAGAAAAGAAGAAGAAGAAATCTCTCTCTCTCCTCTCCTTGCTATCTTGTCGAAATTCTTCCTTCTTGCCCTTGGAGTTGTCGAAAATCCTCTCCTCTTTGCTCTCTATGGAATTGTCGAAATCTCCTTCTTATTTATAGGGCTAGGCCAAAGTCCTTCTTGAGGAGGAGTTTGAGTTGGAATTAAATTATCTTTAAAGAATATAATTTTTATTATAATTGTATTCCTACTAGAACTTCTCCTATCTTCTTGGAATTTAATTCTTCTTTAATCTCTCGCATGGAAATCAAATTCCTTTGGGTTTGGGCTTTGCTCCACGTCATCTTGGGCTTGTCTAGTCATCAATTTTGACTACCCTATCACCTAGCTCGGCATATCCCTTCATGCATTGCCCTCGCAACTAGCACTAGCCTTGCTTTGGCAAGTGATCCTGATCCCAAAGCACACACAAAAAAACACAAAGCAAAGCATCATCTTTTTCCACAAAAATCACCAAGTTATGTAATCAAGCTCAAAATGACCTTTCCTTCTTGCATTAGTACACAACCTAATCCCAAGTGGGATGCGCCATTGTATACGATGAAGTCCTTACCTGACTTGGTTGCACCAAGATAGAGGCATGGGTTAGAACTTCCTTGTTGATCAAAACTTTTTGTTGTTCCACCGTCCACACAAAGAGAGTTTCTTTACGGAGAAGCTTCATCACAGCAACAATCATCGAAAATCCCTTAACAAATCTACTGGTAATAGCATGCAAGGCCTAGAAAGCTACGAACTTCCCCAACATTCTTTGGAGGAATCTAATCAAGATTGTTTGAATCTTCTTTGGGTCAACTTGAATTCCCAAAGAAGAAATCACATACCCTAAAAAGGATACTTTGATAGCCAAAAATCGCATTTGTTGAATTTGGCTTACCGTTGTTTCTCTCAAGAGTCCAAGCACAATCCGAAATGTTCCTCATGGGTGGCAGAATCTTTGAATAGATCAAGATGTCATCTATAAAGACAACCATGAACATGTCTAAGTAGGGCCGGAATACGCGGGTTCATCAGGTCCATAAAGGCTGGAGGTGCATTTGTAAGCCCAAAAGGCATCACCAGAATTGTAATGGCCATATCTAGTTTGGAAGGCGCTTTTGGAACATCGACTCTTCACTACCATTTGATAATATCTGGATCGAATATCTATCTTTGAGAAGACGAAAGCATCTTTCAACTAATCGAAAAGATTATCGATCCTTGGTAACGGATACTTGTTCTTAATGGCCACTATATTCAACTGACGATAGACAATTCACAAACGATCGACCTATCCTTCTTTTGAAAACAAAACCTCGTGGTTCTTAAGGTGAGAAAATTGGTCGTATGAATCCATTATCCAAAAGGTCTTGGACTTGGGCCTTTAACTCATTCAAATCAACTGGAGCCATCCGGTACGGAGCAATAAAGACTGGGGTAGTCCCGGGTTACACTTCAATTCCAAATTCTACTTCTTGGGTTGAAGGGAGTCCTAGAATTTCATCAGGAAACACATCAGGGAATTCTTTCACAACTGGCACATCTTTAAGTTTCAACTTTTCCTTAGACTCCATGGCATACATAAAGATCTTTTTAGGCTCGGTTTTGGATTTCATCAAGGTTATACTTTTTATCGAGTCCACGAAGGTACAACTTTTTCATCGAGCAATCCACCCAGTGCTTGATGCTCGGCTAGCCAATCGAGGCCTAGGATAAGATCGAACTCATAGAAGGGTAAGGCCATCAAATTAGCTGTAAATAGATCCCTTGATCCTCGTGAGGACAAGCTTTACAGATCCATCGGATCACCACACTATCTCCTAGTGGGTTAGAGACAACAATCTCGTAAGTAATCGCTTCAGATTCTAGAGTATACTTTTCAATCAACGGTTCACTAATGAAGGAATGCGCGAGCCCGGATCTACCAAAGCATAAACAAAGACATAACATAATTCCACCATGCCCGCTATCACATCAAGGCTATCCTCTTGTTCTCGCCTCAAACATGATACATTTGGGCCGAGGTCCAGGGGTCACGCCCAACCGGCGGAGTGTTGGTGTTACAAGGTCTCCCCACGATCCAGACGGCATTAGCTTTACTCATCCCCTTGTTTGGGTATTCTGCGAAGCCACAAAGGGTAGGGGTGTTTGGGTTTTTCTGGCACCGCCTAATAAAGTAGCCGACTCACCGCAAAGATAACAAGATCTTGACTATCCGCAGCCGTCCTGTGGTGCCTCTTCCGACAAAAAAGTTGTATAGCGAATCGAGAACCTTTTGTAGAACCACCCGCATCGTCGACCGAGGCTATACGGGCAATAGATGTTCCAAGAGATCGAGATTGTGGCACATATCCAGCTTCTTGGTAGTCATTGGTAGGTGGCGTATTCCGATCTCATTGCCGCTTCTTCTTCCGAGGCACATGAGGCTTGGAATCATCTCTAACCTCTTATCGACCCGAGCTTGGTTCCCTTTTTCTTCTTTCATAAGCCTTTTTAGGAGGCTTCGCAGATATAGCTCGATTGACCATGGTCTGAAAATCCTCAAGCTCTAAGGTAGTGAATAGAGGACATAGTTCATCACAAAGGCCATTAATGAACATTATGCATTTCTCCTTTTTTGTACGTATGATTTTAGCACCATACCTCACATACTTGCAAAAATTATGGATATAATAATTGTATTCATGTTATTTTCACATTTAAATGACTAGTTAAATGAAAAAATAATATAATGATACATAGTTGAGAACTTGAGATCGTAATCCAAAGAACATCATATATTCATATTAAGAAATGATCAAAGATAAATAGTTAACAAATATAATATAAAATTTATTGCTTACCAAAGTCTAGACAATTCATGTGTGGAGTCCAAACTTCATTTGTCTCATCAATGACAATTGTTGGTTGCTCCGATGTCAAATCTTGCATCTCTCGCATAAAATATTTCATGTATACAATGTATTACTATTATGTGTGTTTTTAAACATAAATATTTAAATATAAAAATTTGAAATCAAAACAAATCTTCTTCCATATTCTCCAATGATAGCAAGTTCTCATCTATCATAATAGGTTCATGAGAAGCACGAATCAAATGTTGAGTACAAATAAGAGCTTCCACCAACCTAGGAGTCAAAGATGTGCTAAAAGAATCAAGAACATGTCCTCCGTGCTAAAAGCGACTCAAGCAATGGTAGAATCTGAATTACAAGAACATCACGTGCTATTCTCATAAGACTTGGATAGTTGTTTGTTTGCATAGACCACCAAGCCAAGATATCAAAATCATCACTCACGAGCACATTTGTCACCCAAATATCTGCTTAGCTCACCATTGTTTCGTATATCAACAGATTCAATCTTGGTCGCATAGTCCTTTCTCAAATTTGTTCATTTTAACTTCCTTATTTCTCCCTTACCACCCTGAGTCTAACCACTAGAATTAGGATTTCCAGAGCAAGATGTCTTTTGTGTTGATGAAGGATGCATAGAAACATAAAAATCAAACAACTTTGTGAAAACATCTTTAATTCGTTGACACGAGATAGAAAAATTGGTAGGATCATAAGAGCGACGAACGATCCACTCAACATATCTTAACTTATGCCTAGGGTCAAGAACTAAAGCAATGAACATCAACACATTCAAATTGTTAATATTCGCCAATACTTATCAAACTTCAACTTCATTTATGTGCCATGCTTCTAAGCCCATCATTCAATTGCAAATCATCAACATAACGATTAATTGTATACCCAATATCATATATTTGTTTCAAAAAGGTATTACTAAATACATACCTTGATCTAGAGAAGCTCAATGTAGCCTCATAAAATATCTCAAGAAAAGGCAAGAAAGAAGCAACTTTGTCCCAATCCTCATCATCAAGCACCACCAACCTTCATAAGCTCCTTTGTAAGGAATGCACATATTTTTCATATTTCTAAATGCCTTCTTAAACACTAAAGCACTTTTGAGCATGGAATAGATGGAATTCCACCTTGTTTCAACATCCAAGCAAAAAGAGCTTTGCTATCTATATTCTTCTTTTAACACAAGATTGAACTTTTGAAGTTTGCAGGGAAGACCTCACATATTTTACAAAGCAAAGACAAACTCTCATAACAAAAGCATCAACATCTTTCAGCCCATCTTTAACAACTAAATTCAGAATATGCAGACATCTCATATGCAAAAATCACAATTCAGCACACTTCTATCCCATAAGTTCAAAATATGCTTTAAATACTTGATTGATAGATCATTAGAACTAGCATTATCAATAATTGTCGCCAAGATCATCTTAAAAGCCCACTTTTGTAAGAACTTTTCAACTACCCTACCAATAAGCTTCTCTAGAATGACCGCAATCAAAGCAAAAGTTGATGATCATCTTAAGTAATTTCCAAGCATCATCTATGAAATGGGCAAGAAAACACATATATGAAAAGTTCTGTCTAAATGTCCATGTGTCTATCGTGAAGACATACCCTAGAGGACAAATTCTATAAAAGATATCGCCTCCACAGGATTGGTGCCACTTCAAGAATCTAGTCTCTTGCACCGTAAAAAGTAAAAGAACACAAGTAGAAGATTGTAGAGTTTTAACTAACAACAAAACTAGAAAGAAATAAAGTAAAAGAAGATGTAATCAAAAGAGAGAGAATAGGCTAGGTTATCGTGAGTTGAGGAATGATAGCCAATTGATCGCCTTGGTAAAAGAGTGCAGGGCAACTCAGCTTGCCGTGGCAACTTGCACAACGGGTTGCCTTGGCAACTAATCGACGGTTGCCTCGGGCAATCGGCAACTACTTGGGCGGTCAAGCAAGAACTTCAAGGTTCGACAGAGCGTTTCTTCAATGGTTTCTTCTTATCCCTAAGTCAAAACTCTAGCTAATTGTGCATGCCTTGACAATACATCCACGCGTGAATCAAGGGTGAACAAAAACCAATCTTGTGCTCCTCTTAGCCGCTGAAATCCTTAACTTATTCCTGCCGGATTAATCTTCACCATCAATAGATTGAATAAAGACCATAATCATTCGCTTTTGAATCTAACTCTCCCGATATTAGATAAATAGATGAAGTTACGAGATCCTCTCCCAATTCACTCGCAAACAAGAATAAAAACCAAGAATGAGGAAACCTTGAATTGAAAGTGCAAACTCTTATTACCTAAACAAAATCCAATTGTTTCTCACAACCACAAAAACACAATAACCTTATCCAAATAGATTTTGTTCATGGCTAGGTTCCAAAGAAACACAAAACAAAGAATCCCTAACATAAACCTAATCGAACAAGAAATAAAAAGATAAAGAATGGTTGAATCCTCCTTGTCTAAATCTCTCCCCTTTGCTCTCCTTTTGAGTTTGATGACTTGGTTGACCTTTAAATATGAGATGGCTAGGTTAAAGTCTTTCTTGAGGAGGAAGTTGTTGGAATTAAATACTTTAAAAGAATATAATTTTTTATTATATTTAAATTCCTTCTAGATCTTCTCCTATCTTTTTGGGATTTAATTTCTTTGACCTTTTCATGGAAATCAAACTCCTTTGGGATTTAACTTTGCTCCACGTCATCTTGGGCTTATCTAGTCATCAATTTTGACTACCATATCATCTTATCCCTTATCGACAATTGCCATGGAAACTAGCTGGGCATCTCCTTCATGCATTGCCCTCGCAACTCAGCCTCGGCATCTTCTTCATGCATTGCCCCCGCAACTCGTTCCAAATTTTGATTAGGCAAGTGATTCTGCACACACACAAAAACAACTATCGGCAAAGCACTTTTTTCCACAAAATTAAGCAAAATATGAAATCAAGCTTGTCCACTAAGGAAACAATGCAAACATGCATGAATGGTTAATAATGCAACTAATATGAGCCTAAGTCTAGCAATAATATGAATAAAAATGGTGAATAAAATAGTACTTTTAGACACTAGCTTTCGGATTTGTGCTCTTGGCTTCCAACCGAACTTTGGTAGGGCCTTTTCATCAGCTGGACCCACTTGGGATATGCATCTCCTGCAAAGATTGGAAATTAAGCAAGAGAAGAAAAGAGAACCCTTGTCTTTTTGTGCTACATACAAAAATCTCATCACAAATAATTTTTCCAATGTTAATGATGCGATTATGCAAGATAGAATGTATGAGCAAAAGACGAGGTGTATCAACGGTAGTATTGTGTGTGTGGTGGGCATTAAAGAAGTTTTAACAAACTTATTCCATAATTTTGCCTCGGGTTTAAGCCAAAGGCAATTTATCGTGTCTTTGTATTTACCATCATTCCAATGAGTTCCCGAGAGAGTGAGTTCTGAAGCACCTTGTCGAGTTGCTTTGGCGTGAGTTGATCAACAAAGGCTTGATGCTCGCCCTTCAACGTAGAGCCCGTAAAAGGTGTTGATGTTTTCGGGCTTATGAGTATAGCCTTGTCACAAACAAAAACATAAGGATTATCCGAATTAGGTGAGTGAGCATAGAATCTCTTACCCATGAGATGTTACCCGATTTCTGATTGATGGCAAAAGATTTGCCACTTTTGATGCAATCCTTTCAAAGATGAATGGTTCAAGGCTGAAATCTTGATGAGAGTTGGAGTATTCAAAGCCTTGTTCTTCGCAAATCTTTCAAATTCAAACTTGGAGGAAATCTTTCTGAACCACCGTGTAGCAAACTTCTTGTATCTTGGTTCTTTGAGGAACTTGATGAACCAAAAATTTGATTTTGGATGCCATGGATGATCTTGGTTGTGAGTTTGGTAGAAACAAAGAAAAGAAAGCAAAAGAAACTAAAGAGTTGCAAGATGAAAAGTAGGAATAGGTTTCTTGGAAGTTAAGGTGATGGGTTAAATAGAAAAGATAGGTAGTAAATATGGTGGGTGGGATTAATTGGAAAGAAAGAAAACAAGGGTTTTGATTGGGGGAAGGGACGACTAGGGGTTGGGGAAGGGGGAAGGGTTTGGCTGGCTATGTAGGGTTTATTTAGGTAAATTGGAGGCTTAATATAAGCCTTAGATTTAGCCCATTAATTTCCTTGTTGAAGAAGTTTTTTCTTGAATCAAATTCTCTTTATCTTGAACTCTTTTCCTACAATTCAAAAACAAATAAAATAAGGATTAAAATTAAAGATAAACTAATAAAAGAAAATAAATAAAGATGTGCAAAGAAATTTTAAACTTAAAATTTAAAAACAATTAGATAAATATGAAAGAAAGATGTAGTCTTAATCTTAAAGAAAATAAATAAATCTATCCTAAAAAGAAAAATAATAAAAATTAATAAATAAAATAAAAAAAAAAAATTAAAATTAAATAATTCAAAAAAAAAAAAAATAAAAAAAAAAATATCGAAAGGAGAGCATGCTCATGCATCTCCTAAGGTGACCACTTTTTGTTACGCTCCACATGGGCACCGCTGTAGTGCTTCAATCTTTGTCCGTTAACTTTGAATTCATGTTCGCCGCTGATGGACTTGATTATCACGACACCATGGGAGAATGGTTTGACAACTTCAATGGTCCCACCATCTTGATTTCAGTTTTCCCGAAAAAGTTTTAGCCGAGAATTGAATAAGAGAACTAGTTGCCCCGGCATGAATTGTCGCGCAATAGTTTCTTGTCATGCCATTGCTTTGTTTTCTCCTTGTAGATTCGCATTGTTATAGGCGAGTGCACGGAATTTTTCTATCTCGCTGAGGTCCAACAAACGCTTTTGTCCGCACTTTCCCAATCCATATTCACGTCTTGATTGCCCAATATGCCTTGTGTTTGATTTCCACCGTAGATGGCATGTTTTGCCATAGACAAGTCGGAAGGGAGACATACCTAAGGGTGTTTTTTGAATGCAAAGTGCGATATGCCCAAAGTGCATCATCTAGTCTTACTGACCAATCCTTCCTAGAGGGATTTACAACTTTCTCGAGTATACCCTTCAATTCCTGGTTGGAAATTTCGCTTGCCCATTGGTTTGTGGGTGATATGCCATGGCAATTTTGTGTGATACACCAAAGCATTGCAACATCTTGGCAATGAGTCTGTTGTCAAAATGCTTGCCTTCATCACTGATAATTGCTCTCGCATCCCAAACCGTAAAATATATTTTTCTACAAGAATCGCTGCACGGTCTTGGAATCGCTGGGGGAACTCGCAGCTGCCTCAACCCATTTAGACACGTAGTCGACGGCAAGTAGAATGTAGAGGTTGCCGAATGAAGATGGAAAGGTCCCATAAAATCGATCCCCATACATCGAACAATTCCACCTCGATGATGTTTTGGAGCGCATCTCATGTCGCCTAGAGATATTGCCCGCCCCCTCCGCAATGATCACATTGCTTGTAAAACTCTTGGGCATCTTTTGTAACAATGTTGGCCAATACAAACCGGATTGCAAAACTTTGGCCACGGGTACGTGTTCCTCCAAAATGTCCTCCATAGGGTGAAGAATGGCATTGCCGAGTACATTCTGCTGCTTCTTTCAGGACACATCGGGCGATAACCCGATCTGCACATTTGTTTAAACAAAAGAGGCTCATCCCCAAAAGTAATGCTTAGCATCATGGCGAACCGCTTTTTCCTTGGTGAGTAAGGCCATAAGGTAAAATACCACAAACAAGGAAATTAACTAAATCCACATACTGTGGTATTGTCGAGGCATGTGTTGCCGTGGCAACTACTTCCATGGTTGCCGAGGCGCGCGCTGCTAGAGTTGTCGCGGCATGCGCCCATGGTTGCCGGCGGCCAATGCCGCCGAGGCATACGCGCCGAGGCGCGCTGCGAGTTGCCGAGGCATTGCGGCGCGAAGCCACGAGGCATGCGCGCCAAGAGTTGCCGAGGCGCCGAGGGTTGCCGAGGCATGCGATCCATGGTTGCCGCCGAGGCAACTAAAGCCGAGCTCATCCGGGAATGCATCGCGATATCTCTAAAATGCATCGCGCCCCTAAATCCCCTCCTCCCTATTGCGTTTCTAAACGTGATAAGTGATCGCCACTTGATTTTTTGTTCCTTTCTTGTCCTTAATTTCAATGTCAAACTCTTGTAAAAGCAATATCCAACGAATCAAACGAGGTTTGGCATCCTTTTAGCAAATAGATACTTAATTGCCGAATGGTCCGTGATGAACAATTACCTTTGTACCAATCAAATAGGATCGAAACTTGTCAAATGCGAAAACTACGGCTAGTAACTCTTTCTCCGTTGTTGTGTAATTCACTTGAGCACTATTAAGAGTTTTACTAGCGTAGTATATCACATGAAAGGTCTTACTTGTGCGCTGGCCTAGGACTACTTCCTACCGCAAAATCACTTGCATCACACATGAGCTCAAAAGGTAGCGCCCAATCGGGTGGAACGACAATGGGTGCCGAGGCAAGCTTTTCCTTTTAGGGTTTTGAATGCTTGGGCAAGAAGAATCATCAAAATTGAAGACTTTATCATGTTCAAGCAAATTGCACAAGGGTTTAGTAATTTTAGAAAAATTATGAATGAACCTCCTGTAAAACCTACATGTCCAAGAAAGCTTCGATTCCTTTAACCAAACTTGGTGGGGTAATCTCTCGATCACGCCCACCTTGGCTTTGTCTACTTCAATTCCTTGATGAAATCTTGTGGTCGAGCACTATTCCTTTCATCTACCATAAAATGGCACTTCTCCCAATTAAGGACTAAATCGGTTTCTTCACATCTTGCCAACACCTTCTAAATTGCCGAGGCAACTGCCGGGTCATTACCAAAAATGAAAAAATCATCCATGAAGATCTCAAGGAAGTCTTCGACCATGTCCAAAAGAGTGCCATCATGCATCTTTGAAGGTTGTCGGGGCATTACACAATCCGAACGGCATCCTTCGAAAAGCATAAGTACCGTATGGGCATGTGAAGGTTGTCTTTTCTGATCTTCCGGTGCTATGGCAATTTGATTGTAACCTCAATAACCATCAAGAAAACAATAAAAGGGTTTACCTACAAGACGGTCAAGCATTTGATCAATAAAGGGTAATGGGAAGTGATCTTTCCTAGTGGCTTTGTTTAGCTTTCGATAATCCATACAAACCTCCAACCGGTCACAAATCCTGGTTGGAATGAGTTCATTGTTTTCATTACTTACCACCGTTATACTTCCTTTTTCGTACACATTGTACCGACTTACCCATGTACTATCGAGATAGGGTATATGATGCCGGCATCAAGCCACTTGATGATTTCTTTCATTACAACCCCTTTCATGGCATGATTCAGTCTCCTCTTGGGCCTCAATCAAAGGTTTGTGATCATCTTCCAACAAAATCTTGTGCATGCACACCGCCGGCTAATTCCTTCAAGTCGGCAATTGTCCACCCTATTGCCTTCTTGTGTAGCATCAACATTTTGATCAGCTTTTTTTCCTCGCCAGGCTGTAACTTAGAGGAAATAATTACAGTGCAATGTATTATCGGTTCCTGGTAAGCATATTTTAGTTGCCCGCAACTGTTTCAACTCAAGAATCGGGTGGTTGTTCAATGGAGGGCTTTTCGAGTTTACCTTCCTTACCTGAGTAATCCAGTGGTTCAAAGTATGTACCGGTCGATTGACTAACCAATTTGCCTCTTCTTGTTGTTCCTCATCGATCGGTTCTTCATACTCCTCAGTTCCTCTTGATCGGCAATGTAGTTGCCGAGGCAACTAAATTCCTCGTCGGTAAACTCGCCGTGGCATGAAGAAGTTGGCATTCTTCCGATCATCGGCATGCCTTAGTGTTTGGAACACATTTAGTTTAACTTGCTGGTCATTCACCCTCATTGTGAGTTCTCCTTTCAACATCGATCAAGGTTCTCCCCTGTTGCTAGGAAGGGTCTCCCCGAGAATGATAGGTGCATGTTCATCCGCTTCACAATCCAAAACAATAAAGTCAACGAAAAAATAAATTTATCAACTTTTACCAAGATGTCTTCGATTTTTCCTCCGATGCACATAGGATCTGGCTCGGCTAGTCAGAGCATAACTCATGTAGGTCTTGCCTTCCCGATTCCTAGTTTCGAAAACCGATTTAGGCATCAAGTTTATGCTTGCTCCAAGGTCACATAATGCTTTCCCGACATAGTGGTTTCCAATGGAACAAGGTATTGTGAAACTTTCGGATCCTTCAACTTGGGTGGCATGCGACAGTAACATGGCCATGCATCCTCTCATATTGCAACTGCTTCAAACTCTCCTAGCCTTGTTCTCTTGGACACAATGTCTTTAAGAAACTTGGCATAGTTCGGCATTTGTTCAATTGCTTCAACCAATGGCAAGTTGATGTGGACTTGCTTTAGGATATCAAGAAACTTCTTGAATTGATATTCTTGCTTTTGTCGCCTAACCTTTGTGGGAATGGTGGTGGAAGTCGGATATCTTCGATCCTTTCATTGGTCTGGAACCTGATTGATGGCATTGTCGGGCAACTAGAGTTGCCGAGGCATTGTCAATCGGGCTGCGTCGCGCATGCCTATCGCTGGTTGCCGCGGCATCCTTATCGCGCATGGCATGCTTATCGCCGGTTGCCGCGCATTTCCGGTTCAAAGATCCGAGGCTTTGCCGCTGAGTTCATCTTGTTCTTTTGTGGAGTTTTGTTTGATGAGCGAGCTTGAGCCTCTTTAAGTTGTTGGCCACTTCTAGTGGTGATCGCCTTACATTGCTCATGGCCAGTTCTTCTTGCGACTTCAAGATCGCTAGGTAAACCTCCTTGCGGTCTAGTATTCAGGTTTTGAGCAAATTGTCCAACTTGATTTTCCAATGATTTGATTGTCGCTTCTGGTTTTGCAATCTCATCTCGGTCCTATTAATAAAAGCATCAGCTTTTTTATGAAGTTACTATTCTCAGCCATATAAGATTCAGTTTTTTTATAAAAGCATTGAGAGAATTTTCCAAAGAACTAGATGTTGTCGGTTGTTGTTGCGGCAATTGTTGTCGTGGCATATTCTCGCCGAATCCCGATGCTTGTGCATTCTGATTGTTCTAGCTTAGAGCATTGTTGGGATTACTCCATGAAAAATTTGGGTGCTTCTTCCAAGCTGGATTGTATGTATTGACATCACATTGTTGTTCCGCTTGTAATTCCTCACATAAAAGCTTGATTTCGATTCTCGCATACATTCAAAAGAATCATGGTTACCACCACATAACTCACAAAAAAGGAATCCATTACCTTGACCTCCTGTGTGTTGTTTGTTTTTGCATGTTCGACCATCTTGGTTAGAGGGCCAATTGTGCCAAAATTGAGTCCGATGATCCTAGTTCATGTATTGTGGCTTGGCGCCTAACTCCTCCTCTTCTAGCAGATGGGAATTGATAATCATTCTTGGCAAGCCTGCTTAGAATTTGCATTGCTTCTTCCGCAACTTATCTAGAGAGTATGCCGCTTGCCGAGGCATCTAGCATCATCCTTGTTGGTGTATTCACAAACATTGTAAAACATTGTTACTTGTGTCCACACCGGGAATCCGTGTAGGGGGCATTTGTGTAGAAGTTCTCTATATCGCCCCAAGCCTCGTACATGGATTCATCATCCGCCACCAAAAAGAAGTAATTTTGTTACGGTTTATCACCAAATTTGTAGGATTAAATCGAGCAAGGAAATCACGACAAAGATCGGTCCAAGATCCTATTGATCCGGCAGGAATACTATTCAACCATGCTTTCGCCCTCCCCTCAAAGGAATAGGGGAATAATCTTAGTCGTGAAACATCGGGTGACTCTTGTATTTTGAATGAATTGCAAATCTCGAGGAAAGATTTAAGATGTTGTCGCATCTTCGCTTGTCGAGCCACCAAATTGACCAATTGTGTTGATCATATTGAACATCACCGCTTTCAACTCAAAGTGGTCGGCTTCAATTTCAGTGTGTGACAACTCCTCGATTAAGTCCTTCAAGATCTTCTTCAAGATAGTCTCGAATAGTTCTGCTTTCGCAAAGAATCACCCTCCTCCCGCTGGAACATCTTGATTCATATTGCCGCCTTGATTAGCCATTGCTACTCTTAACCTTTGTCCGAGTCTTTGCAAGGTTCGCTCGATTTCTGGATCAAAGGGATATTCTGGTGTAATCGGTCTCGCCCTCGTCATATACCAATGCAAAACCAAAGTTTGTTAACCCTTTGAATCTTAAACAAGAAAAAAAAAAGTGCAAGAAAATAAAAACAAAGTTGTTATTGCTAATCCTCAAAACAACGGCGCCAAAAACTTGTTGCGCTGTAATAAGTGCTCCACAATTGTGCAAGTGTACACGCCGCAAGTTATAGTATAAAAGATATCGCCTCCACAGGATTGGTGCCACTTCAAGAATCTAATCTCTTGCAATCGTAAAAAGTAAAAGAACACAAGTAGAAGATTGTAGGAGTTTAACTAACAACTAAACTAGAAAGCAATAAAGTAAAAGAAGATGTAATCAAATGAGAGAGAATAGGCCAGGTTATCGTGAGTTGAGGTGTGATAGCCAATTGATCGTCTTGGTAAAAGAGTGCAAGGGCAACTCAATTGCCGTGGCAACTTGCACAACGGGGTTGCCTTGGCAACTAATCGACGGTTGCCCGGGCAACTAGTTGGGCAACTACTTGGGCAGCAACAGCAACTTCAAGGTTCGGAGCGAGCGCTCTTCAATGGTTTCTTCTTATCCCTAAGTCAAAACTCTAGCTAATTTGTGCATGCCTTGATAATACATCCTCGCGTGAATCAAGGGTGAACAACAACCAATCTTGCGCCTCTTCTTAGCCGCTGAAATCCTTAACTTATTCCTAAGCCGGATTAATCTTCACCATCAATAGATTGAATAAAGACCATACTCATTCATTTCTTGAATCTAACTCTCCCGATGTTAGATAAATAGATGAAGTTACAAGATCCTCTCCCAATTCACTCACAAACAAGAATAAAAACCAAGAATGAGTAAACCTTAAATTGAAAGTGCAAACTCTTATTACCTAAACAAAATCCAATTGTTTCTCACAACCACAAAACACAATAACCTTAGCCAAATAGATTTAGTTCATGGCTAGGTTCCAAAGAAACACAAAACAAAGAATTCCTAACATAAACCTAATTGAACAAGAAAGAAAAAGATGAAGAATGGTTGAAGCCTTGTTGAAATCTCTCCTTGCTCTTGTCTTCAATCTCTCCTCCTTGTCTTCCTCTCTCTCCTTGAGTTGACGGCTTGGTCCTCAAATTAGATGGCTAGGTCAAAGTCTTTTTGAGAGGAGGAAGTTGAATTAAATACTTTAAAAGAATATAATTTTTTATTATATTTAAATTCCTTCTAGATCTTCTCCTATCTTTTGGGATTTAATTTCTTTTAACCTCTTCATGGAAATCAAACTCCTTTGGGATTTAACTTTGCTCCACGTCATCTTGGGCTTATCTAGTCATCAATTTTGACTACCATATCATCTTATCCCTTATCGAAAATTGCCCTGCAACTAGCTCGGACATCTCCTTCATGCATTGCCCTGCAACTAGCTCGGCATCTCCTTCATGCATTGCCCTAGCAACTGTTCCAACCTTGCTTTGGCAAGTGATAAAACACACCAAAGGGAGCACTCTTTTCCACAAAATTAAGCAAAATATGAAATCAAGCTTGTCCACTAAGGAAACAATGCAGCACAATAAATGCATTCAACACGTTATTTTTCACCAACAATCGCTTTAAAATGATCCCAAGCAATAGAATTATTTTCCTTTTACCTCCTTCACCTTCAGGGCCATAAGCTTCAAATGCTTTGTTTCCCTTCATTTTCTTGGTTCCACTTTGTTGCCGCATGGAGTCTTCTAGTCTTTTCGTGTTCTTTGGCACTTGTGCTTAGGGAAGATAGGTAACATTAACATTTTCCTGTAGAATGACATATTTGAAAAAAAAATGAGGATTCACACTTTCATAAGCATAAAAATATTATGCACAACATATTCTATGGGTATGTTTGATTGTTCTAAACAACTATAATTTCACATGCATACAAAATTGAGGATTCATGTTTATCCTAACTATGAAAATGCAACACTAATTGTGATAACCGAGTTCCATAGCCAAGAATATTATGCGCAGACTTGGGATAATCCATAGCTTTAACTTATCCACCCAATTTCAAAAGCATACAAAATATTATACGCAGACTTGGGAGTTGGGATTACGTGAAAATGTAACACTAATTGGGATAATCTGAGTTCCATACTTCCATAACATATTCAAGATATTTCTAAATAAATGCACTTCAAAAGCATACAAAATTTTGATTAACAATCTAACATACACACATATGAAAATTGAAAATGTAATTCTTCATATTTTCCCTTCATGCTAACATTTTAAAATATTATGCACAATCAAACTAAAATGACTAACAATCTAACATACCCACAAAGGCACAAACAAATAAACATGAATCAATGGGACTTAGGATTTCAAATAGGATTTGGGAAAATATGTAGAATCTAACATACCTAGACACCGCCGAGTGGACGCATGGACGCTAGAGTGGAGAGACTAGAGAGGGAAGAGCGGAGAATGGAATTAGACACTAATAAGGACCGGGATACAAAAAAAAGATCAACGGTGACTTTAGGGATTTCAAATGAGATTTAGGGAAATATTTTCAGGTACTAATAAATGGCCATATGGGAAGTCTAGAAACTAAACTAATTAGGAAATATATATATAATTACTTATAAAATAAAATATAAAAATTTAATTTATATAGTCATAACCCGAGATAGGGTTTGTGGCCTGGCTCGACTGAGTACCTAGGAATATTATCGCCGTGGTACCCTCCAAAAAATTAGAAATAACTAAATACCTAGAGACTTATATCAGCATCGGTAGTTGGATCGGGTCACCGGCTCGGGTATTTGAACACCCCCTACCTTGAGTTTTTATGATATGCCATAGCAGGTTTAGCCTCTTCACACAATAAAAGAACCCTCCAATTACACCCCAGCTCTTGGGCATATTCAAATGTAGTAATCAAAGCCGAGTCTTCTTCACAACGTTGTAACTTAGTTGTGTATGTTGTAGTTCTGGATGGCAAACCACGGTGAGTTCTTTTTCACAAGAAGGTCATCCCAAAACTAAGTTCACCATCAGCATACGGGCCGCGCCAAGTCCGGGGTATCACAAAAAATTTAAAATATTAAAGGCTTCGATATCAATCGCCGTGAAGTGTGATGATGGTGATAAACAAAAATCGGGACTACAGGATATGGAATATCGGTCCGATGTGGAACATTGCTAGGTCGGCATGTTCTTCGTTGCCTTCGACTATATCCTTTAACCGTCAGATTCCTCTACTTTCTGGGCATCTCAATGTCTTCTCGTTCATCGTAAAGGGCCTTTCAGAACTATCGGCCCCGACTCTCATTGGTTCTTCCTCAGTTTTCTAAACCAACAAATCAAAATAGGTCCGAGTCATCAAAATGTTATGGAAACAAATTCTACAATTGCTCGCCGATCGCTAGAACACTCACGAGATCACTCACGTAAACGTAAGTTACCAAGATTAAGCTCAAGCTCAACAGATCTAGCACAAGAATGTCTCCTCACAAAGTTGTTGAACATACTTCGCAAGAGGGATATATGTTGAATAGTGTCCATATGTGAAATAATCAAACGGATTAAAGGCTTCATGGTCTTATGACATCATATAGTTTTGCAATGAAGACGTTACTGGCACCCATATTGTACGGCACGAAGTCTATGATGATGACACGCCGGCACCTATATTATACGCCAAGTCAAAACCGACCACGCAAGAATGTCTTGGCATAAAAACAATTATTCGCCAAGTCGCTGTGTGGACTCCCAGTTAATAAGTTGAAAACAATTCAAACTGCAACTATGAACATCGGGTATTGTGATTAAAATCAAAAAATTGCCCGCCGCCAATTTGGGAGTACGAGCATCGTAATCATCATCAAAACATTGCATACAACTCTAAGGGTCCTTCAAGTGAATATTGCAAGTGGGCATCAACCATCAACCCACATCCCTTGGTCTCGCAAATAGCGGAATATTGAGATACGCTATTGGTCCGCACGATGCGAGAAGCTGATACTTTCAACGGCCGAGCTTTTTTTTCCACAAGCATGTAGAACAATATTCCTACTTCCTTCATCAACCTATTATATATTAATTTCAACAACATTAGGTTCATAGTACTGAATAGACCAAAAGATGACGCCAAGAGACGGATCACCGAATATCGCCGCCATAGTATATCAAGGTAGTAATACATCCTCGCCTCGCCATATTTTTCAGAATTCTACGTATCATCCGTAAAGGAAAATACATTAGCTGAATTGTGTTTTTAATTTAAACTATATAAGAACCGGAAGTCTCGATAAACGCATAATTGACACACTTATTTGAAAGCATCACCACGACATTACAGCGCCTCACTTCATGTCCTTGTTCTATGAACTATTGCAAATTGATACCAATTGTTTGGTGTTTAGGTACTTACTTCTGTCTGATATAAGGTATCAAGAACAATAGTTGTTTCTCGCAAAAACTGAGGAACCTTCAATTTTTCAATCTTGTCGTATACATTTTGTCAGAGATAAGATTCTTAGACCTCTATAAAAGATATCGCCTCCACAGGATTGGTGCCACTTCAAGAATCTAGTCTCTTGCAATCGTAAAAAAAAAAAACACAAATAAAGGATTATAGAGTTTAACTAATAACTAATCTAGAAAGCAAATAAAGTAAAAGAAAAGATGAGATCAAATGAGAGAGAGAGGCCCAGGTTATCGTGAGTTGAGGTGTGATAGCCGATTGATCGCCTTGGTAAAAGAGTGCACGGGCAACTCAGCTTGCCGTGGGCAACAAAAGGTTCGGTTTTCAATGGTTTCTTCTTCCCCTAAGTCGAAACCTAGCTACTTGTGCATGCCTTGATAATACATCCTCATGAATCAAGGGTGAACAACAACCAATCTTGCGCCCTTCTTAGCCGCTGAAATCCTTAACTTATTCCTGCCGGATTAATCTTCACCATCAATAGATTGAATAAAGATCATATTCATTCGCTTTGAATCTAACTCTCCGATATTAGATAAATAGATGAAATCACGAGATCCTCTCCCAATTCACTCGCAAACAAGAATAAGAACCAAGAATGAATAAACCTTGAAATAGAAAAGTGCAAACTCTATTACCTAAACAAAAACCAATAGTTTCTCACAACCACAAAACACAATAACCATAGCCAAATAGATTTAGTTCATGGCTAGGTTCCAAAGAAACACAAGATAAATAATCCCTAGCTAGCATGAACCCAATCGAACAAGAAAGAAAAAGAAGAAGAAGGAGGCTTGTCAAAATCCTCCTTGCCCTAGATGCTTGCTTGTCAAAAATTCTCTCTTGCTTGCTCTCTTGGACTTGTCAAATTTCCCTCTTTGCTCTCTCTCTGGATTGTCGAAATCTCCTTGCTTATTTATAGGGCTAGGCCAAAGTCCTTCTTTGAGGAGGAGTTTGAGTTGGAATTAAATTATCTTTAAAGAATATAATTTTTATTATAATTATATTCCTACTAGAACTTCTCCTATCTTCTTGGAATTTAATTTTCTTTAATCTCTTCATGGAAATCAAATTCCTTTGGGATTGGGCTTTGCTCCACGTCATCTTGGGCTTGTCTAGTCATCAATTTCGACTCCATATCACCTTTGCTCTTGTCGACAAATTGCCATGGCAACTGCCTCGCGCCTCCTTCATGCATTGCCCTCGCAACTAGCTCGGCATATCCTTCATGCATTGCCCTCGCAACTAGCTCTAGCCTTGCTTTGGCAAGTGATCCTCGCATATACACACAAAAAACACACCAAAGCAAAGATCTTTTTCCACAAAAACTACCAAGTTATGTAATCAAGCTCAACGATGAAGGAAACATGGATTAATGCATGAATGGCTAATTATGCAACTAATATGAGCCTAAGTCTAACAATAATATGAGTAAAAAGGGTAAGAAAATAGTACTTTGAACACTTATCACACCCCCAAACTCGAACTATTGCTTGTCCTCAAGCAATGCAAACTCATAATTACTCGCCAAGACTTCAATTTTCACAAACTTAGCTTTGAACTTGATTTCACCTCTTCAACCGGCACAAAGTATGATTGGCTTTTTATTTTTCGAAAACTTAGGAGTTACTCTAATCAAACTATAATGCTTGTGAGTGTGTGTGTGAGAGTTGTGTGCAAGTTGATTTTTCGATTCTATGCAAACAATAGGTTTTCAAATTACTTCATTGGGTTCTTTTTTACCAGCTTTGGGCACCTCTAGTGTTTTGTTTTTAGTTTTCTTAAGTTAATTTAATTTAACTAGAGCCGGTTTCGCACCTTAGCTAATCAAAAATTTTAACACATACTAGAGCCAGCTTCGGCACCTCTAGTGATCAATTTTTTTAGCACATGCTAGAGCCAATTTCGGCACCTCTAGCATTCATCCAATTTTTATTCTAATCCCCAATTTGTTAATTATCAACCTAAGTTTACTAGAATTCCTTAAATCAATCAAACCACAACAAAGTTTTCATCAAATTTAGCATCATAGTAAAATTCTAAGTTTTTCCATGGTTATCCTAGAATAAAAATTTATCAATTAAGTGCATTGGCAAAGTCATCATCGAATATTCATCAAATCTAAGCAATTTTGTTCCAATTAAAGGCATGGCAAGCAATTTATGTATCCTAAATGTAATACTTAAGATGAATGTAACTAAACATGGTAACTACTAATAACAATCCCCATCAATGCATGCATAAAAAAAAAAAAAAAAAAAAAAAAAAATAAAATGCATACGAGGACTTACTCCGAGAGTTCACATCGAGATGATTAGTTTCCTTTGGTCGGTGTCTTGATTCTCTTGCTTGAACGCGAATGGTTGTTTTCTTGTTGCCGGTTGAATCGATCCTCGATGGTTGTTTTCAATGTCATTGGCTTTTCGCTGATGGATTCAATTGTTTTAGCTTTGGTTTGCAATGGGGACTTCAATCTGAAAAATCAGAAAAATGATTGGCATCAGCATGTGCAGCCTTTGGCTTTTGCAGCATGTCGGATGTCTTTAGCTTTGGTTCTTCTTTGTTGGTTGCCGGGCACCATTCGCAAATCGAAAGGATCTCGGCAAGAAATTTCCTTAGCATAGTAGTTGTGAGTCTTGTTGTGAAAAAGAAAACAAAGAAAACCTCTTGTTGTAAAGATAATGAAGAAAAATAAAATATCTCCTAAAAATAAAAATGAAAATAAAAAGAAAAAGAAAAAGAAAATATTGAAAGGAGAGCATGCTCATGCATCTCCTAAGTTGACCACTTTTTGTTACGCTCCACACATGGGCACCATTGTAGTGCTTCAATCTTTGTCCATTAACTTTGAATTCATGGTTGTCGAGATGGACTTGATTATCACAAACCATGGGAGAATGGTTTGACAACTTCAATGGTCCCGACCATCTTGATTTCAGCTTTCCCGGAAAAGTTTTAGCCGAGAATTGAATAAGAGAACTAGTTGCCCCGGCGTGAATTGCCGTGGGCAATAGTTTCTTGTCATGCCATCGCTTTGTTTTCCTTGTAGATTCGCATTGTTATAGGCGAGTGCACGGAATTCTTCTATCTCATTGAGGTCCAACAAACGCTTTTGTCCGCACTTTCCCAATCCATATTCACGGTCTTGATTGCCCAAGATGCCTTGTGTTCGATTTCCACCGTAGATGGCATGTTTTGCCATAGACAAGTCGGAAGGGGGACATACCTAAGGGTGTTTTGAATGCAAAAATGATATGCCCAAAGTGCGCCATCTAGTCTTAATGACCAATCCTTCCTAGAGGGATTTACAACTTTCTCGAGTATACCCTTCAACTCCCGCTGGAAATTTCGCTGCTCTGGTTTGTGGGTGATATGCCGTGGCGATCTTGTGTGATATGCCAAGCGCTGCAACATCTTGGCAATTAGTCTGTTGTCAAAATGCTTGCCTTCATCACCGATAATTGCTCTCGCATCCCAAACCGTAAATATGTTTTTCTCGCAAGAATCGCTGCACGGTCTTGGAATCGTTGTTGGGAACTCGCAAATGCTTCAACCCATTTAGACACGTAGTCGACGGCAAGTAAGATGTAGAGGTTGCCGAATGAAGATGGGAAAGGTCCCATAAAATCGATCCCCATACATCGAACAATTCCACCTCGATGATGTTCGAGTGGCATCTCATGTCGCCTAGAGATATTGCCCGCCCTCCGCAACGATCACATTGCTTGTAAAAGTCTTGGGCATCTTTGTACAATGTTGGCCAATACAAACCGGATTGCAAAACTTTGGTCATGGGTACGAGTTCCTCCAAAATGTCCTCCATAGGGTGAAGAATGGCATTGCCGAGTACATTCTGTTGTTTCTTTCTTCAGTGGACACATCGGCGATAACCCGATCCGCACATTGTTTAAACAAAAGAGGCTCGTCCCAAAAGTAATGCTTAGCATCATGGCGGAACCGCTTTTCCCTTGGTGAGTAATGCCATAAGGTAAAATACCACAAACAAGGAAATTAACTAAACCACTGCACTGTGGTATTGCCGAGGCATGTGCCGCCGTGGCGATCGCCCCCAAAATTGCCGAGGCGCGCAAGGCCAAAGATCGCGGGCGCCGAGAGTTGCCGAGGCGCGTGGCATCCATGGGTTGCCGAGGCGCCGAGGGGCTGCCGAGGCGCTGCCGGTTGCCGAGGCAACTAAAATTTGTTCATCCGGGAATGCATCGATATCTCTAGATCCGCCCTCCTCCCTATTGCTTGCGCTCCAAACGTGATAAGTGATCGCCACTTGATTTTCTGCGTCCTTTCGTCCCTAATTTCAATATCAAATTTTGTAAAAGTAATATCCAACGAATCAAACGAGGTTTAGCATCCTTTTAGCAAATAGATATTTGATTGCCGAATGGTCCGTATGAACAATTACCTTTGTACCAATCAAATAGGATCGAACTTGTCAAATGCGAAAACTACAAATAGTAACTCTTTCTCCGCTGTTGTGTAATTCACTTGAGCACTATTAAGAGTTTTACTAGCGAGTATATCAC
>JAGYYJ010002897.1:0-43700 GCA_019671005.1 Hibiscus mutabilis | reverse complement strand
ACAATATGTAATCATTATTGAATTCCAATCGCAAGTTCAGTTATCAAAGAAACAGTTGCCAAGAAACTCAAGATTCATTGACATTCTACCAAAAATGCAATTTTTCATAAATAAGAACTTCAAGGGCAGTATTAACAGGGACATGGAAAGAACAAAACTGAATTTGGATAACTGAATGTCTCATACATGGCTGGGAGGGATATGCTTTCCACTTGAGAGATCCAGGAGAACAGTTCCATAACTGTAAATCACACTCTCAGGAATGACCCTGCCTGCCGGGTTGAAAATCAAATAAATTAGCAGTGAAGGGATATTCATTCAGCAATTAGTCTTTCCTTTTAGAAGGGCTATAATATGTCAGAAGAATTTACCAGTCCTCAAAAATTCAGGAGGAGTATAAGCCAAATTAGTACTATAGCTTTTTCCATCTCGGCTATTTTTCATCAGTCCAAAACTAGATAATCGAGGATCACCATCCTGAAATAGAATGAATTAGAAGCATAAAATAAACAAAAAAGTTCAATGTCAAAACTGGACACTGATCTGCCTTCAGAGCACATATCAATCAATAATTTTAGTCATAGCACATGGTAATATGATATCTATGCAGATTGATCCTATTTTCTATTTTGCCAAGATATTGTCTTACTCCATCTGGCTGAAACAATCAATTCCAAGATCAGCCAAACCACAAAAACCGAAGTCGGCCGCTGCAAAGCCTACTATTTAAAGAACTCTCATATGAGAATGGATTGGCATTCTAAAATGGAAGTAAAAACTGCACCTAAATCTCATGAATGACAGTATGAGGGCAAAATCAAATGTTAAACCATAGAGAATGTTGGAACTAATGACTGTGATAATGAAACCAATCCCCACTCTAACTATTGTAGTAATACCAAGCGAACCTCATCAAAAAGAACTCTATAAGCATTTAAATCGTGATAAATTTTAAGGTTCTCAGCATTGCAGTGATCAAGGGCTTGTGCAACATGGTAAGCAACTCTAAGGCGCATTTCCCACGGCAAAGGCTGCTTTTCCCCTGCATTTATCATAGTATTTCATAAATAAGATACACACAAACACTGGGAGTAAAAAAGGGTGCTCCTTTTTTTTTCTAAAAGACAAAAATTTATACAGTGGAAAAGATGCTTAGAGAGGGTATCATTAGGCATATACTCCGCGACCAACAACCGCTCGTCCCCCTCGGCGCAACATCCGATCAGATTAACCAATCTCTTGTGGCGGACTTTACCAACCCCAGCAGCTTCGTTAACAAACTGATGTGGGTCGGGCCACGACAACTTCGAGAACCGCTTAATCGCCACCACTCGGTTGTTCTTCAGCTTCCCTCGGTACACCACATTGGGAGCCTTATCCCCGCTCTCCGACACTAGCAGTTCGCTGCTGAAGCCATTGGTAGCCGCCCGCAGCTCCGCCAGGTCGAACTCTTTGAATGCCGGCACCGCCGGTTGCTCCCCATTCCCATCTGCAAAACAACAACAAAAAAAGCCACAATCATGCAAATGAAGAAGAAGGGCATGTACATGGGAATTGGGAGAATGAAATGACCTAGATCTGGGTTGTAGTGGGAATCAAGAGGAAGAGGAGGAGGCTGATGAGAGGGAGGAAGAAGGGTGATTTTGGACTGAAAACAGCCCATCACAGTGACAGTGACAGTGGCTTTTGACACATGTAGTGACTGAGAGTAAATGATAATAGAGAAGAAGCAGAAATGAAAGCAAAATCCGAGAGGGAGGTTGAGCAGTAAGTAGGATGAGGAGGAGCTTTGCAAAGCAGCCGGGGACAAACACAGTTAACTAGATATGGAATTGAAAAGAAGAGGAAAAGGCAATCCAGCCAGTTAGCTTCACTTCACTACCTTTCTTTTATTACTATTTTATTACTATTTTAATCTCCTTGGTCTCAACAAATAGTTCCTGTTCCCACTACATCTGTCTATGTCCGTCACCCAACCAAAGCTTATTTATTCTTTTGTCCGACGGATGGACATTAATTGAGTTAAAAAAATTTAAGTTAATTAAATTAAGAATTTTTATTTTATAATTTAAATTTTATTTATATTTATAATGTTACGATGCTAATTAGTTTTAATTTAAATGAATTTTTATAATAATATAAAATATATTAAAAAAACTAATTATATTAAAATTAAAAACTATATAATATCTGAAAGAATTCTAACAAAAAAAGTTAAAATTATATAATCGAGTGTTGAGTTAAGTCAAGTTTCATTAGGTTTACACATTAGATTGCTAAATTAAATTTATCAAGTTTTTTGTTTTCTTTTTTGAACAATTTTTACTTGGGAAAGGGGAAGGGGAGATTGCTCCTACTATGACTAGAACCCAGAACCGGGAAAAGAATTGAATGTCAACATAAATCTTTAACCAATTGCTCTAAGTTGTGTATGTCCTCAAAATTATATGTTAGTAACTTAGAATTTATTCAGATCGTTAACAATGTTTTAATTTCCTAATTTATCTATTTCCTTGGAAGACATCATGCGCAACCCCTACTACGCTGATAAATGTGGTGTTGGATCTTCTATTTTCAAAGCTGTACCCTGGTGTCCCCCCCCCCCTGCTGGCTTTTCTAAATTTAATGCGGATGGTGCTATGAAATCGGATGGTAGCGATAATTTGGGTCGAACCCTGCTGTCTTTCTCATTGTCGATAGGCCCTGGATCCCCGGTGCTGGCTGAAATACTTGCCATTGATTGCTTTCGGAGTTCTACTTGGGCAAACTCTAATGGTCTGATCATAGAGAGCGACTGCAAAACTGTGTTTGGGTGGATCCTTAACCCTCCTCCGGCTTCGGCTTCGGCTTCGGCTTCGGCTTCGGCTTCTTTCTTTAACTTGGTGAAGGCAATCGCTTATGGGAAAGTATGAACTACGGTTTACCCCGAGGGTTTGCAATATAGATGCTGATTCCCTTGCAAAGGGTGCATGTCTGTAATGGTCTTTTGTCTTGTGGATTAGTAAGTGTCTCCTTTATAGGCTTCGTTGATCTCGATGGTTATGTCCTTGAGATATGTACTGCGTTGACTTTTTTACTGTAGCGACATAGTTTCGATGCACTTTTTTTTCTTCTATTTAGATTATAGGAAAGTTTTTTAACTATGTCCTCGTTCACGGCTACGGCCGATGATAATAAAATTCCCTAAATTTTTTTAAAAACTATGTTTTAATTTAATATATTTAAATTATTTTTATTTTAATATGACTCAATTAACAAAAAATCATTGATTTTAATTGATAAAAAACTCAGCCAACTCAAAATTTTTTGCTCGATTCAATTCGACTAATCGTATACTCAGCCTAGTCTCATTTATTTTATAGATCTGAGTTAATTATTCATTAAATATTAAAAATGAAATATTTTGAATTAAACCAGTCAAAATTAAAATATTTGTTTACATATCAAAATCCAATTATTATTATTATTATTATTATTATTATTATATACATATATTACATATTAAAAATATGCATACACGTTCAACCATGCTTACGTAGATGTTAATTTATCAATTATATTTGTTTAAACTTCTTAATAATCTTTAAAATTAAAAAAAAAGTTAAAGTACACCGGTGGTTACTGAACTTTTAGGGCGTGTTCATTTTGATCATCAAACTTTTAAAACTTTTATTAGAGTCATTTAACTTTTAGTCCGTTTTTATTTTTAGTCTCTCTCGTTGCCTTCGATCAAAAAATGCTGATGTGACTGTTAATTTTCTTTTTTCTCAATAAAATAAAATACTTTGTGGACTTCACTGGTGATTAAATCACCTGAACCTTATCTTTCTTTTTTTCCTTTTTCTTCGACCTCTACAACTTTTTATCCTTTTTATCCAGGCCATTAAAAAATCTAAAAATAAATATAAGCGAATGAAAGAATAAGCGGTTTATTAATAGAGATAACAAATATCTCGCAAGAAGTCATTAAATCGTTAGCTTTTGTTAGAAAAAGGTTGTAATCAATCTAAAACTACTTACATCAACAATGACAGACATAAAATATTTCTAATAATCACAGTGCAACACAAAAGTTAATGGTAAAGAATGATAACCAAAATTTTAAAAGTTCGGCGATTTAAATGAACGCATCCTAAAATTTTAGTGACCACTAATGTACTTTACCCTTAAAAAATATAGAAACTAATTTTATAAAGGGTTTAAATTTGATACACAGGCTGTGTAAAATAAATTTTACACAAGCCTGCCTATTTCTACTATAAATCAAAATTAAACCTAAACTCTAAATTCTAAACACTAACCTCAAATTCTAAATCCTACAACCTAAAGCCCTAAACTCTAAAGCTTAAACTAAACCTCTAACCCCTAAAACTAAAAGGTCTGTGTAAATTTTAGTTTACACAGACTGTGTATTGAAGTTTTTCTTTTTTATAAAATTCAATTACTAAATACAATCTACTCGTACGTTACACAGATGAAAAACTAATTATAAAATCTAGGGCAAACTACATATTTAATACTCGACTTATTATTTTATTTCTATTTTAATACACCATCTATTGTTTTGGGGAAAATAGTACCTAACGTTACGTTTTTTATCATGTTTTAGTACTCGTCCGTTAAAAATTAACGAAAATGATAATGTGGCTCGATATAATCACAGTTTTAGTCTCAAAAATTTGTTATTTTATCAATTCAGTCCCAGACCCGTCAATTTAAGGAAAAAGATAAGGAAAAAGAGGGATAATCAAATTTTAGTTGAAATATCAAAGTTTTACCTTTGTTGCAGAATAAACCTTTTAACTTTTTCTGCTATTTCCATTGCATATGGAATACCTTAATGAAATATGAAATCCTTTTCATCAGACTTATTTTCTTGGAGCACCCTTAATGCCATTCCTTTGTCTTTCGCTTCATCGTAATCGATTTAGGGGATTATTGGTGCCATTTACAGGATATAGTTCTCATGATTTAGCCTTCTTATTTTACAATTACCCTTTCTGGATTTACAAATGTTTTACACTTTGAATGTCCAGAGTTCATTATGTGGCTGCAGAAACCACTCTGCTTGCACTTCTAGCAAAATGTCCTTTGGATATACACTGTTTGACCTTTTTCTTATCTTTCCGGAGGGTTTCTCGAACAGTGAAGTGCAAACGGTGGATGATTAAATTGATGGGAAAAAGAGGGGTTAGGTTTCCAGTGAAGAAGAAAGAAAAAGGGGAAATTTATAGTTTTAACCCAAATACTTAAGATGCTGATCAAATTGATAGAGTTTGGACCGAATTGATCTAAATTTATAAGTTTTAGGGACTAAAATTATTATTATCCCAATTAAAAATGAGCTACATCATCGCTAGTTTTTAACGGTCAGGGGGCCAAAACCAAATAAAAACGTAACGTTAGATACTATTTTGTCAAAAATATAGGTGAAGTATTAAAACAGTAATATAAGCATAGTTGGAGTACTTAATATGTAATTTTCTCTAAAATATATTACAAAACACAAACTCTCATACGAAATTATCTAAAACACACTTTGAGAAACTATAATAAATATTCCATTCTAACTTAGCTGTCCATCGTCAGTCTCTTTCCCTTCTTTAGCCCATCCAAATAAAGATTAGGGTGACAATCGACTGAAGAATTAATGACAGAAAATTAGGGGGTTTTAAACCGACAAGATGTGATATAATCAAAAATTTTACTGATAGAGACGAAGACAGGAGAAATTTTATCTTTGAAGTTCAAATGAGACTGAAAATGACGATGAGATTGCTATTATCACATAGCGAAAATTCTCAAACCGTATTCGTATAAATCCGTATGAGAATCCATATAAAATGTCTACAGTGATCCTAAAATTTTACAAAAAAAACTAAAACACATATTAATCTCCCATTTACCTATATACGACTGACATACACACATATATATATCTTAATGAAAAAAATAGTTCGATTCAACAATCAATGCTGGTCAAAAGGTTTAATTAATTCATTTTATTAGTTCAAATATTTAATTGGGTGCAAAAGTTTAGGAGCTTAATTGATTTTTTTTCAAAAGATCAAGGACTTCTTACAGCTTTAAGCCTAAAAAATATTCTAAAATAGGGTAAATTAACAAAATACGGCAATAATTGGGTGAAAGAGGAATATGTCTAACATTTAGGCCCTATTTCGAAACAAGTTTTTTAGTCAAAATTAGAGGACTAAACCATTTTTTTGGAGGATTGATCAGTTAAACATGTTAATTTAGTTGTTTGATAAATAAATGATTGTAACAATGGATTGAGTTGAATCCTCTAAAAATGAAAAAGCTACTACGAGCAACATTTTGGATTTAGAGGATTGTATACAAAAGTTGTAAAGATTATTTTGTCCTTGACAACTACAAAGAGGTTCTCCAAGTAATCTAAATTTCATATGTAATTTAAATGATCATTTTCCTTCAAATAGATGAGATTAATACACATGGATCGAAAATTATTTAATTTCAATAATTAATAAAATTGAATAAAAATATTTTTTAAATAAGAAATTAATATATATATATATATATATCATTCAAATAAGCTTAGTGATGTTGTATTAAAAAAACTAATTTTCGTAAACTAATACATGTTAGTAGGTGTTAAATATTGATTACCAATAAATTATTCAAACAAATATTTAATATAATCATGTAAACAAATAACTATCAACTATCAATTTTATTAATTAATTTTATACAATCAATTAATACAATTAACTAATCAAATTAATTAATGCAATGCACTATCAACTATGACTATTAACTAGTTAAAAACACGACCTTAATATTTTTTAACAAGTAATAGCCTATAGTTTAATTCAATAAAAAGAAATACTCTAAAATTATAAGAATATTTACAAAACAAACTATAACATTTTCCATAAAGTCATAATACTGCACGCCCTTCTGGTTTGGACGTAGTGTTGCAGGCGTCAAGATCTTCCCCTATATTTATAGTATAAAGATATTTTTGTCTCGAATTTGCGTCGAGATGCCTATGTGTCGTAGCTGAGGATTCTTGCGTGAGCGTCGAAATCATCTACTATACTTTTAGTATTTGAGATGTTTCCGCTCTGCCTTTGTAGTTTTACATTATTTTCTACAAGAGTGTTGAGATCCTTCACTATATTTATAGCGTTGAGATGTCTTTACTCCGCATCGAAAGTATAACACCCAAACATATACTCGTAAGTTGAATATACATTAAATATGTTACGGAGTCATTCAAAGAAATCTTGACTTGTAAAATTATTTTTTTAATACCAAAAATTCATCTTGCAGTTTAACCCCTTCTCGGTTTCAAATTAAAAACTATGTCAGTCTATTGCAGCTAATTTTGACCCTGAATTGATTTATAAAATTCATAATTGAGTTGTTGAAATAAAAATATAATTCAAGGTGAAAACTATGTACACTGCCTAGACCTTTTCTTGATTTTCAAATTTTTACGCGATCAGGGTTAAACAACATTTAACTACGTCAAAATTCATAGTTATTAGTAGCAAGCAATTTCTTTAAGTCCATACTTCCATGATAATGTATAAATACGTTATAAACTTAGACTTACAAAATAGTTTACCCACTTAAAATATTGCATGCCCACTAGTCTATCAAATTACGTTAAAGATGTACGTATTGCTAGTCTATTGTCGGGGAACCTACGTGTGAAATAAAACACACGCTAAGTACGAACTTAGTGAGGCAATGATCTTATTTATCAAAACATAAAATAAAGCAATACATGTTATACATTAACCTAGCATAGTTTCTATCTAAGGTAGTATCGTACTAACAAGGTTTCCATAGTCAATCAATATTCATGTGCAAATCATAATTTTTCTAACTTAGTCTAGTTTCCAATACTCCATCATTATCAAGTAAATCATATGCATGGCATAGTTCACATACATGGCATATTTCATACACATGGCATAATTCACATATATGGCATGAATTATATACATGGCAGAATCCATATACGTGGCATAATTCATGTACGTGGCATAATTCATATACGTGACATCATTCATATACGTGACATCATTCATATACATAACTTAATTCATATACATAACATGATACGTGTACATGGCATAATTCATATGCATAGCATAATTCATATACGTAACATAATTTGTATACATGACATGATTCATATGCATAGCATATTTTATATATGTGTGACATTCTTCGTATACATGTCATGATTCATGTACTTGGCATAATTCATATACATAACTTGATTCATTTACATGACATGATTCTTTTACATAAGATGATTCATATACGTGATTTAACTCATATGCATGGCATGTTCCGTATTAATGGCATGATTCATATACATGACATATTTCATATACATGACATGGTTCATATTCATGACATGGTTCATATATGTAACATGATTCGTTTACATGACATGATTCATTTACGTGACATGATTCTTTTATCATTGCCCAAAGTACGCTATATGAGATCGAGGTACGCGAGTCATCTGGAAATGACACTGTAGTGTCTAACGTGAACATGAATATGAGTACGTACTCGGGGACGCTCTTTGATCCCCATAAACATGAAAAGCACCTCGACAGTGCACTCAGACATAGTGGGCGTGGATCCCCAGGGTGAATGTGAAACAATCATTTTGTCACAATATTTGTTTGATAAGATGAACATGAGGGTGCAGCTGCTAAAGACTCTATGGCATGCCAACTATACCATAGACTCTCATACACAATACTTGGGCATTTTTTTCATCATCAATTCAACATCATAATTAATCATATAAATAGACCTTTCATATTTCATGCTTCATCATAAATATTCATGGTAAACATAGATCATCATTTATGCAAACAATAATTCGTACCTGGTATTCCATCAAGCTTGCCATGTCGAGCAATGTATCATATCATGTATTATAGAGAAATGCAATGACATTTTCAATATAATGCAAACATTTAAAAATGTACTCACCTTAACCATTTATTATTATGCCTCACTAAGCTTTATTGATCATTTCCTTTATAGTACCTCGAACCTTCTTTTGATTCGGATCCAACTTCATTTATCACATGAATATAAATAAACATTTGTTAGATTCACTTCTAACAATATTTCAATTAAGCTATTTAATCATTCAACATTAAAAAAATTCCATAAATTTATTTCCTTCCTTATAATGTTCACAAACACATTTTTGGTCCCTAATGACCATTTTGATCTTCAAATAATTCCTCCAAACTTGCTAACCAACTTTAGACACAAATTGTCTCAATTTCCATTTTCGTCAACTTGCACTACCATCAAAGATTTACTTCTACAAGGCAGAATACATACTGAATCTTAATCTCCTTTATACCGTAGAAACTAGATTCGATAACGATTCTAACGGTATAAGCTACATAATTTAATAAAATCTACAAAAATTATGAAAATTCATCAAACTTTCGTTTACAGGGCTGCCTTGGCAGAAATTGTTCTGTAATTTTTCTGACCTTCATTCGATTAAAAATTAATATCTTTTAACTCGGAACTCGAAATCAGGTTCCTTTTGTTGGAAACGAAACTAGATTCGATAAGATTTTCAACCATATAAACTAATAACCCAGATTCAATTTGTATGATTTATGGCAAATTTTCAAAGTCGAATTCTAGTATTGAATTTCGGAACAGACTGCTATTCTGTTTTCTGACCTTTCATCACTTAAAAATTCATATATTTTGATATATGATCGAAATCAATCACCGTTTGTTTTAAACAAAACTAGACGAATAAATATTTACATCGATATAAAATTCACCATCTAATCATTTTTGTAGAATTTATGGTGAATTTTCAAACTTACTGCCAAATCTAGTTTTCCTACAATACTTCCATAAATAACTTCAAACTTTATACTAATTTCTCCTTACTTTGCTATTTGTCAATTTGGTCCCCTTACTTGATTCAAACCACTAATGTATCACTTTCTTCATCAAATAACTCTTCAAAAATAATTCCCTATAATTTTTTGTTCTTTCCGAAATAGTCACTAAAAATGCAAAGATAAGGATTCAAGCTTCTTAACTTTACAAATTAGTCCTCAAATCAACATTACTACTTGAATTCTATTATTTAAACTAAAATCGGATTGTCCTTCTCTAAAACCTCATTTCTGAATTGGTCACTTAACTTTGACAATTTGTCAAAATGGTCACTAACTAGATTTAACATCGGTTTTGCATTCTAACTTCAATTTCACATCTCCAACATTAATAATAACATAAATACACTTCAAATCATAAAAAATCAGATTAGTCCTCTAACTTTCAGAATTTTTGAAATGGTCCTTATACCTTTAATTTAGGGTTTTGCTTCCAAATAACAAATTCAAGCTTACTAGATCATTTATCCAACACCACAAACCCTAAATCAAACTTGAATCTATAAAACCCTAATCATCTTCATTCAAACTAAAATATGTAGGGTTTAAATCTCAACTCAATAACATGATTTTAACATTATACTAGCTTGATTTCAACTTGAATTTCATCATGAAATCATAAAATTCCAAATGCCCCAAACTTTTTCCATAAACCCTAATTTCTTCTCATGCAAAATTCTCATCAATCAAGCATGTTTTTCGTGAATTATTTACACCAAAAGATAGAGCTTGAAGAGTAGAACAACTTTGTAGTTGATGAGATTACTTGAAAATCGAGTTTCGGGCTTGAATCTAACTTAGAAATTTTTTCTCCATTTTTCTTTTTTTCTCCCCCTCCTATTTCAAAATTTGAGGATGAAGAATGATCTTCATGTTTTGTTTTTCATCCAATTTGGCCACTTGTCTTGTATAAATGAATTTAGATAGTGAAATTACTAAAATGCCCTTTTAATCCAACGATTGAGATTGATCTTATCATTAATCAAGGGCCAAGATTTAATATTCCATTTTCTTCTTCCAAAATTGTCCTTGTAACTTTTTAAATATTTCGAAAATGCCATGGGGCAAAATGACCAATTTGCCCTCCAACTAGTTTTTTTTATTTACTAGTTTACTTCAAAAATGTCATTCCATTACAATCCAACTAAAATAGTTCATTCCCAACCGGTCACTATTCCTTAAATATTATTTTATAACTTTTCCATGGCTTATGGAACAGCCTCTGAAATTTCGATTCGATACGATCTCTCGATATTCGTAAAAATACTTCTACTGCGATTTTATATTTTCCGAACTATCGGATTTATTCCAAAAATTCCATATTTCCATATTCAGGAAATAAACTCTATTATCTCATAAAAACTTCCTTTCCCAGAACTTAGACTGAATTTTCCTAACTCAGTCTACTATTCCGATAATTATCGAAAATCTCTATAGAATAAAATTTTTCTTAGAAATCCTTTATCGATAATTCATTCGAATATTCTTTACTTTTACTGAGTCCAAATTATCGATCAGAAACACTTTTATGGGACCTTCCCGAATGTCACCCATCATTGTATTTCTCTGGCCTGAACACGCTTAACAATTTTATTCTTTCCAAATTCGGTACCTTTTTTTGCATCTTAATTCTTAAAACCGATATCAAGGTACCCGTTTCGATCCGATTCACTCTTATACTGAATAAAATTACTTGTTGTGAAAATTTACATTTTAGTCCCCAAACTTTTCCAAAGTTTATACTTTAACACCCTAAACTTTCAAAAATTACATTGTAGTCACTAGTCAAAAATTGGGATATTACAATTCCCCCCCTTAAGAAAATTCGTCCTTGAATTTTTAATACGTATATGTTCCAAACATTTACGGATATTACTTCATTATTTTCTTCTCAGCCTCCCAAGTGGCTTCTCCGACCTTGTGATTTTTCTTCAAAACTTCAGTCAATGAAATTTCTTATTCCTTAATTATTTAATTCCATGAACTAATATTTCCACTAACTCCTCTTCATGTATCAAATCTAATTGTATCTCAATTTATTCAGGAGTGTTGACCCATTAATATACTCTTGGTCCAACTCTTTCACGATTCCTTGAGGTATAACAGTTCTAAAACTAAGTTTTCCCTTTTTGACCTATACAAATCATCCTTTAATTTCAAATAAACAATCATAACTTCTCTTTTGCTCTAACATTTAAGGCTCGTACTAAGGTTCCATATTCTTATGCTGGAGCTCCCTACTGCGTAGGTGGCTCAGCTGGGGTAGGAGCTAAAGGTGAAACATTGTATATCTCTTTACTTCCATTTTAAAATTTCTCTTGATCCGAATAATTAAACATTTAACGCAGTCCATCAATACTTAACATCATCTATTTTCACTAAAACTTATTCATGTAAATGAGGAGCATAATCAAGTTACACAGACAGTACATCAGTAACATGACATCATAGGGGCATGTACTTAACATCAAATCATATTTAACTCGGTTTAACCTCCAGAATCAGCTAAACCTGTAGCTCTGGTACCAATAAATGTAACACCTTAACATATACTCGTAAGCCGAATATACATTAAAGATGTTACGGAGTCATTGAAAGAAATCTTGAGTTGTAAAATTATTTTTTATACCAAAATTTATCTTGTAGTTTAACCCTTTCTCGGTTTTAAATTAAAAACTATGTCAGTCTATTGTAGCTAGTTTTGACCCTGAATTGATTTATAAAATTCATAATTGAGTTGTTGAAATAAAAATATAATTCAGGAGGAAAACTATGTACACTACCTAGACCCTTTCTTGATTTTTCAAATTTTTACGCGATCAGGGTTAAACAACATTTAACTACGTCAAAATTCATAGTTATTAGTAGCAACCATTTCTTTAACTCCATACTTCCATGACAATGTATAAATACGTTATAAACTTAGACATACAAAACAGTTTACCCACTTAAAATGTTACATGCCCACTAGTCTATCAAATTACGTTAAAGATGTACGTATTGTACTTACAGATGGTAACTTGATCTTCCTAATTAACAGCTCCTCCTTGCTAGTTTATTGTCGGAGAACCTACTTGTGGAATAAAACACACGCTAAGTACGAACTTAGTGAAGCAATGATCTTATTTATCAAAACATAAAATAAAGCAATACATGTTATACATTAACCTAGCATAGTTTCTGTCTAAGGTAGTATCGTACTAACAAGGTTTCCATAGTCAGTCAATATTCATGTGCAAATCATATTTTTTCTAACTTAGTCTAGTTTCTGATACTCCATCATTATCAAGTAAATCATATGCATGGCATAGTTCACATACATGGCATATTTCATACACATGGCATAATTCACATATATGGCATGAATTATATACATGGCAGAACCCATATACGTGTCATAATTCATATACGTGGCATGATTCATATACGTGACATCATTCATATACATGACTTAATTCATATACATAACATGATACGTGTACATGACATAATTCATATACGTAACATAATTTCTATACATGGCATGATTCATATGCATAGCATATTTTATATATATGTGACATTCTTCGTATACATGACATAATTCATGTACTTGGCATGATTCATATACTTGGCATAATTCATATACATAACTTGATTCATTTACATGACATGATTCCTTTACCTAAGATGATTCATATACGTGATTTAACTCATATACATGGCATGTTCCGTATTCATGGCATGGTTTATATACATGACATATTTATATACATGACATGGTTCATATTCGTGACATGGTTCATATACATAACATGATTCGTTTACATGACATGATTCATTTATGTGACATGATTATTTTGTCATTGCCCAAAATACGCTATATGGGATTGAGGTACGCGAATCATCTTGAAATGACACCGTAGTGTCTAACGTGAACGTGAAGATGAGTACATACTCGGGGATGCTCTTTGCTCCTCATAAACATGAAGCACCTCGACAGTGCACTCGGGCACAGTGGGCGTGGATTCCCAGGGTGAATGTGACACAATCATTTTGTCATAATATTTGTTTGATAACATGAACATGAGGGTGTAGCTGCTAAAGACTCTATGGCATGCCAACTATACCATGGACTCTCATACACAATACTTGGGCATTTTTTTCATCATCAACTCAACATCATAATTAATCATATAAATAGACATTTCATATTTCATGCTTCATCTTAAATATTCATGGTAAACATAGATCATCATTTATGCAAACAATAATTCGTACCTGGTATTCCATCAAGCTTGCCATGTCGAGCAATGTATCATATCATGTATTATAGAGAAATGCAATGACATTTTCAATATATTGCAAACATTTAAAAATGCACTCACCTTAGCCATTTATTATTATGCCTCACTAAGCTTTATTGATCATTTCCTTTATAGTACCCCGAACTTCTTTTGATTCAGATCCAACTTCATTTATCACATGAATATAAATAAACATTTATTAGATTCACTTCTAACAATATTTCAATTAAGCTATTTAATCATTCAACATAAATTTTTTTCATAAATTTATTTCCTTAGTCGGCAGTAAGTCTTTAAATATAATTTCAAAAATAAATTAAAAATAATTATTTATTTGTTTATGGAAACAATTTGATGCACTGACATTATAAATTCTAGTTTACACAAATATATTTATTTTAGAGGTTTGAGGTTTAATTTAAGGTTTAGAATTTAGAGATCTAGGTTTTAAAATTTTGAATTTAAAATTTAAAGTTGAAGTTTAAAAATTTTCAATTAAAGATTTAAATTTAAATTTTTAAAATTTAAATAAATATGCTCGTGGAGAAAAAAAGTTTGTTGCTACCTATAAATCAAATATTAACCGTTTTGTTTATTCTCAATTTTACGTGCAATTATACTAAAAAATAAGTTGCATAATGCCATAGGTAGATGGGACCTAAGTGGGCCTCTTAACTAACGTTAGTTGGGCCAAATTGCGGATGAATCTTAAGATGAGACTATAGTATGTGTAAGTAAAACTCGATTAGATTCGATTTTAAATAACTGATATTTTTTAATTTTTGAGTTATCCGAGCTAAGTTATTTGATTCAACTCAAATTAAATAATTGGTTTCAACTTTGGGTTGAGTTCTGATTCTACCAACTCAAAAAACGAAAAAAAAATCAAATTTTATTATTTTTCGATTTAGTCTATAATTTTTCTATTTCTTCAATTACTTCTTCATTTTAAGTTTATTTTGGCCAAATTTGAACCATATGCTCCTAAACTACTGTTGAATACATATATGGCTTCAATTTCTCTTTTTTAAAAACAAATATTCTCTTTTCTCATTTTAGTCCCTCAACTTTGTATAATTTTCTTATTTATTTAATTATTCCGTCGTTTTAAGTTCGTTTTGACCAAATTTAAACCACATGCAGCTCCACTACCACTATAAAATATATATGTAATTTCAATTTATATTTTAACAATAAATCTATTATTTTTCAAATTTAGTTCATTAACATTGTATTTTATTTAATTTGGTCCTTCAACTATAATTTTTATAGATTACAAGTTTGCTAGTAACGTATTTTAAAAATTTTCTTCCTGCTTTTTAGATTTAAAGACTTAATAGATTCTTATCCCTCCTAATATTTGATCCTAGTTTTGACCCTGCAAGTATTAAATTATAATATTATGAATATAAAATTAGATTAATAAAATTTATCTTATAATAAATATATATATAGTATTTGATCTAGATTAACTAATCAATAATATTTAGAAGGTTGAATCAAAAATTAATAATATTTAGAAGGAGGAAGGGGTTGGGCCTTGGGCCTTGAGGAGAAAAAGGAAGAGAAGCATGTCAGTAGATAGGTTGAAGAGTGCAGAGAGAGTGGCATCCAATCCAAGAAAACCAAACCTCAGCAATATTGAATTGAATATAATACAAGATTTAATTAGGCACCACTTGAAATATTCAATGCCCATTTTGACCTCAATGATATTATATGACATGACATAATTAAATAAACAAATAAAATATGAGCTGTGTTTTCATCCATATACACATACATATTAGTCCACATGGGATATCATGATCCCTACCAGTAACCAAGCCGTCCTCATGTAGCTTCTCTAAACAACTCTGGTAGGGAGGGATTCCTTGATTTGTTACAACTTCGCAGGAGAACTCCCAAGCGGGAGGAGTGTTAGAAATTGGATCCAAATTCTGCTGTATTTCCAACAGTTAGTGTTCGTATACATCTATAATTATATTTTGCTTTAAAGTAGGAAGTTTAGTTTGATTATATTTTTTTTTTGAAATTAATGATTTTTTTGCTATTTTTAAGTATCGATCACATATTTATCGTTATTTTTTTATCAGGAGGAATTACAGTAGGTTATTCTCTACATCAAAGGAAGGGCACCAATAATAATCATATTACTCGCAGTGCCATGCATGTTATTTGCAATGCAGGCTGCCTTATTCAATTAATTTCATGTTCTTATGAGCAAACTAAAGTATGTATAGCTAAGGCCTAGGATAAAATGGTCAATAGCTGCCTACATATGGGAAGAATTAATGGAGTGTACGTAAGAGTAGCCGGTAAAATGAAAAAGCTATTTTACCCAAACATGCTAAATTTTAATATTATTTTCAGATTTGACCCTCTAAAAAATTATTTATAGATTTTAATGTCTTTCGCAGAAATTCGTCTTATTGATATGGTAAGTTTTATTTTTTTAATAAAATTCGTCATATTAATTTGGCAAATTTTAAAGGCTTTTATTTTTTAAGGCTTATAGACTTTATAGCTCACAGTCAAAAAAATTAAAAAACTCATGAAACTTGCTAGACTAATATAACGAGTTTTGCTATAAAAAAAAATGAAAGTCGCTGTACCAAACAAAGGTGATATTTAGGTAAAATCGCCTAGTAACAAAGGTGTTTCACCAACAAGGAATAATTACAACAAGCTGCGAACTTCAGGAACTAGGTTCAAACAACCATGTTGTAACACTAATTAAGAGGAAAGATTGTGTTTTCTCAAATTGGAATCAGATGGCATGGATGGATACATACATAATTGGTAAATGTTACAAGCAAACAGCAGATAGTTCAAAAAAAAAAAAAACAGCAGACTGCAGACTGCAATGCTTAAAAGTAAAAAGTGAATAATGATGATGGCCACAACACAATACACCCCCCATGTGGGAGCAATACTGTTGGTGGTTTGCCTGAATGAGTGCCATTGGCTTTTTCAATTTTCAAATTGCAAACATTTTCTTTTGTTGCTCATTTGCCAATGCTCGCCCATCCCTAACTTGGAAACTAGCCATTGTGGAATCTTTTTTAGACCCTTGGGTTCGTATCTTTTAATTTAAAGGGTTAGGGTTGTTAAAATATTATATGTTATTAATAATCAATTAGTCTAATAAAATGAGGCATTAAATTTATTAAGCAAGGTGAGGAGTTTAACTTTCTAGTGTTGTGAATGGAACAATTAGGCTGGAAGGGGTTGTTCTATAATGAGCTTTTGCAGAACCCGATTCAAATTAATTAGTCAGTTGGATATCGAAAAAATATCATCGTCAATTGGATCTAGTGATATGAATTTTGATGTATGTTTAATAAGCTTCTGAGTTCAAGTAGTATAGATGAAAAAATAATCTTAAAAGATGTTTGCCTCTCGTTTAATGATTTAACCTAATCCAACTCTAAATATAACCACATTCATATGATTACTAATATCGAAAATAACAATCTATAATTGGTCATGGATTGGACTATATTACTTTATAAAGGAAGAATGATTTTTCTTCATTGTGATGCATTTTTTTCAAAAAGGAAAAATTAAAGATTGTCTTTACTTGCAAAACAAAGGATACAGAATCTTTACATATCATGGATATGCGGTGGGAGGCAAAAAAAAAATTGATTGAACAAGAAAATATGCTTCGATCGTCATGCCAACATATTTGGAAGTAAAAAATTAAAATTAATTGTGGGCACCAATCGAGATTTTGGAAAAGGCTATGGGAGAGTAGTTTTTACGATTAATCGTGATTTTTATACTGTATTTTCACACAATCGTGAATTAAAAAAAATCTCAAACATAAATTACGTTACTTTAAAATTAATTTTGCACAAAATTAATTTTATAAAATCACGATAATTCAAAATCAATTTCATCACCGTAAAACTAAGGCACCCTAAAAAGGTGAATAGAAAAGTAATTGTATAATTGAGATATGCGCTGTGAATTATAATGACTTTTGTTGAGGTTGGGCTCCTTATAAGAGATTTATTCATAATTTACTTCTTTTTATAAATATTAGTATCCGATTTAATTTACCTATCAATTAATTTAAATAAAATATTATAAAATAATTTTTGTAAATCAATTTATATCACTTATAATATTTTAATATGAACACCTAATTTTATTTAAAATTTTAACTTTTTATCTTATTAAACCAACTGATATAGTAAATAGATTCACTCATCATAATATTTATTTATTTGATTGTGGGGTTATTTTCTCATTAACACGACATTTTTTTCCCTTAGAAAGGAGGAACCAACCAACCAACACAATTTTCAAACACTACATATCTGCCCCCACCACAGAATTCAACTACGTCAAATTATGCAATAAGATCACTATAATACATGAGGTAATTCCGTCATACACCCTCAAACTATAATTTAAATATTAAATTAATCTTCAACCTTTAAAATATTTTTAATTGAATCCTACAAGTATTAGTATTGTATTGATTAAGGTAACGTTCTGCATTACTTTTCAAAGACAAAAAAAAAAATAATGCGAAACATATATTTTTTGAGGTTAAAAGTGTCTTTTCGATTTGAGTTGAAAAATGTCATTCAAAAGATGAAATTTTTAAGTTTTGATTTTTCGGCTTTTAACAATGGCATATTTTTAATAAAATTATTGATTTGTTTTCATCTACATCATTTTTTATATTTTAAAAAATAAATATTTTATCTATTTAAAAATACTTTTAACAACAATATTAAACATTTAAAATTTTAAAGTAAACAATTCAAAAGTGATTTTGAAAGAATTTTTTATCGCACTTTTCAATAATAATAGGACACTAACCCTAAGTAACTATGTCAGCTTAACTGTCAAATCTGACATTAAAATAAGTGTATCACATTTTGAATCTATGTGTACCTATTACATAGATAAACTTAAACTTGACTTGTTAAAAAAGGATTCACCCTATAATATAATTCTCCTGTAACGCTTAAACTAACGAAAAAATAATAATTAATGTAGTATTAATATTTTAAAAAACTCAATTAAAATATTTCAAAATCCGAATATTAATTTAAAAGACATAATTGAGTAATATGGAGAAAAGCAAAAGGAATTTATGATAAAGGTAGTGAGAGCGGAAGAGGGGGTTTGGGTCTTGTTGATTGAAGGAAAAAAAAAAGAGAGCCCCACAAATTCTAAGAACAGATGCGGAGAGAGTGGGCAGAGCCCCGACTCAGCCTAATCAAACAAACCCTCATCACGCGATGCCACTCGGATCAAGTAAAGCCGAAATGGTGAGTCAACTCAATCCACTCTCATTAACTCATTGGAGCTTGTGGTTCACTCGCCATAGAAAAGGAGTGGGTTGGGTCTTGTGATTGATTTGATTCTCATCATTTTTGTTTCTATATAAAGTAATTATTATAACATAATGTTTTTAATTAATTAATTAATTCTAAAGAATATCCAAAGAAAGAAGACTAGAAATAACAAAGAAATTTTTATGTTCCCATTATCAAAAATGGGTGTGATGAGTCCATCTCTAAAGTATAAGAATCTATATTCAACAATGAACTTAATGGCCCCACCCATAATTTTATATTCCATAAAGTCTATAGTATATTGATAAAAGATGTTATTTTAATTTTATTTGATATTAGATTTTTTAATTTGATTCCCAATCGTTTATAAAACACAAAATAAAACTCTAATTTTAAAACTACAAGACCTTAATTTTATGATTAGAATCAAAATAAAGAAATCCAAAGCCTTTAAATTTGATTAAACTCCTAACATCAAGTTGAAATATTAAATTGCAAGTTGTCTACTCATTGATTTGAATTTGGCTCTACATAGGAGAGTATTTGACCAAGTCGAGTTGACTAAAGAAATTTTTGGGTTAGTCGAGTTAATGAATTTTATTTTATATTTTAAATTTTATTTATTCTTTTGAGTTGAGTCAAATTTATAAAATTCGAGTTGAGTCAAGTTGACTCGAATTGCTTGAGTTTTTGTTCAAATTTAATTGTAAATATCTATAATTTATGATACTAATTGGTTCTAATTTAAACAAATTACTATAACTATATACGATATATATATTTTTTCATATTTTTCATATGTGATATACATATACCAGATAGAATTAAGGAACACGACTCAAACTTAAAAATCAAACCACTAATTACTAAAAAAATTATAATTTTTAGAATTTTATTTTATAACTCAAATTTTATTTGATCTTTATTCAAATTGAATTTATAAAATTACAATTCAAAAAAAATCAATTGATTCGAATTTATTCCAATTTCACTCGTCAAACTCTACTTAGGCCTCGTTTTTAGTTAATGTGGGCAAACTAAAGTTTGTAACAAACCACAATTTTACAAAAATTGGGGCAAACTAAAGTTAGGGCTAAAATGATGAGCAATCTAATATTTAAAGACCAAAATTTTAAGTTTTTCTTTTGTTGCTTTTAAAAAATTTTGGACGAAAAAACTAATTTAACCCTCCGAACATAATAAAAACAAATCTTCAGTTACACGTTACCCAAGAACTGTATTTGAACAAAACCCCAAAGACCCGATTCCACTCATGACTCGACTCAAACGAAAAATCACCCCACCGTCACTTACCAGTTACCGTCAAATTTCTAGTTGTTTATTTATTATTCGGTAAACTACACCCATGGTCAATAAATTTTGAATTATTTTTTATTTTGGCAACTACAATTTCACAAATTAAATTTTAGTTACTCAAAATATAAATAACTTAGTCCCTCCGTCGTTAACAATTATAATAACAACATCATCTTTTAGTTTTGGTATTTTAAATTTCCCAGTATATTTGATGCAAAAATGATAGTGATGGTATGATAGTTGAGTGGTGAGGTTGACGACGAGTAAATTGAAGAACACGAAGATGAAGATGACTTTTAAATTTTTTAGAATTAAAATTAAAAAAAAATTGTTAAAGGAATAGATTCAAATTGCAGTTATAGTTTAGATGTTAAGTTGGATATTACTCTTTTTAACAAACACATTATCAATCCAACGAAGTAGGGATGGTCATCGTTCGAGTCAAGTTTTCGGCTGACCTCACTCGGTCTAAAAATTCAAAGCTTTCATTTGATTTCAATGTTTGATAATGCTCCACCCAATCTGAATTCTAGAGTAAAAAATATGACTAGACCCGACATAAATAAAAAAGTTATTTTTTCATTTTTATTCGGTAAAACAAGAAATTGCTTTATAATAATTATTTTATTTTTATTATACAAAATAGAAAGATAATTGAAAAAATATAAAGAGAATGACATATAGAAGTTGTCTTTAAATATTTAGAATAAATATATTATTATTTCATGTCGAGCATTTTTCACCTTAAATCTGACCTCGACCCAACTTCATCCTAAAAAACCGGATTAAACTCGAATTTTCAAAAACAAAAAATCGGACCATATAAAGTCGGGCCGGGTCAAATGATCATCCCTAAACAATAGTTAAAGGCATAGTGACCGTACTGTGATTTATCAACAACTTTGGTGATCAAAATGTAAGTATCAAAATTTTAGTGACAATAATAAATATTATTCCAAATGTTAGTGACCATAAGTGTAGTTTACCCTTTATTAATTACAATAGAGAGAGAAAGCAATTATCCGGCGACAACGAGAGCTCCAAAGCCATTACCTTTGCCTGCCGCTCGGAACCAAACAGCGAAGCAATTGACGCACACCCTTCAATGCCACTGCTTTTGGCTTCCACCATTTCTAGATTTTTACCAAAACTTTGAAACCAGCAAAGCACTAATTCAGAGAAACTGACACAGAAAACCAACATATACAGTACTTCCCTTCTTCTCCTGCACTTCAAAGTTCAAACCCGGCATGTGTATGTATATATTACCCAAAGGCCGAAGCTTTGTTTGATTTTTCAAATCTAATCCAATCTAGATATACTATTAATTATGGAAAGGAAGTAACTCAGCAAGTGGGAACTTGTCTTTTTTTCTGTCACTGTATGTACTGCAACTTTTCTTTTTTGCTCATATATTTGGTTTATTAAGTAATTCAACCACCATGTCCATGTTTGCTTCTTTTCCTTCCTTTTAAATCTCCTTCGCACGGGACGGGAATACTCCTTTTTGACGCTTCTCTTTTCTCATTTATTACTGCTTTCTCTACTGCATACGTTTCCTTCAAGCTCTCTCATCTTTAAAAGAAAGAAAGGGGTACTTTTATGTGGGAATAAATAAGATGGAAGGGATAAAGGGAGACTCCTGCAATGCTGCTAACTGGTCGCAACTCACCAGTTGGTAGGTGGAGCTTGTGGTTGTTGATAGAAGAGAAAGATGTTTTACTTGTAAAAGCCCTTTCTCACTCTCTACAAACCATACAAGAAAAAAGTATACAGCAAGTGAACGTTGTCTGGGTGTGGATTTTTTTTCTATTATGGATAGCTATGAAGCAACTAGAACTGTTTTCTCTAGAATCCAAACACTGGAGCCTGAAAACGCTTCCAAAATCATGGGTTTACTCATGATTCAGGACCATGGCGAGAAGGAGATGATTCGTTTAGCCTTTGGTCCTGAAGCTTCACTACAGTCTGTGATACTCAAGGCTAAAAAGGAGCTTGGTCTTCCCTCTAACTCCCCTTCTTCTACACCTTCAACTCCAGCTTCTCCTTCTCCTTTTAATGTCACAAGGCAAAACTCATCTGCTTCTTCCAGGCTTATACCATCTTCACTCACCGTCCCTACCAACCTCTCTACTTCTTCTGGTACTTCTTCATGGAGTCCTTTGTCTGAACTACCAAACCCTGATGAGTTGATCAGTCCAAGCAGTGGCTCTTTGAATCATTCTTCTTTGCCTTTCTATGGCAACGGTGGAGCCACTGATATGGTCGATGAGTTTCAACTAAAAGAGCAACTAGCTTTCCTCAACGAAGGCTCACCACAGCTTAACCCCAAAAACCATGATTTCTTCTACCCACCAGCGGCTGATTTGTCCTCTGGGTCAGCTGCTGGTGCTTGTGGTAGCCCTGATGCCATGGGGTTCCCTTCATACTGGGGAACTTCCTTTCACAGGAGGAGTAGCTCCGTGAGTGATATTTTGGGAGCTGATGACCCGGCTTCCGGGTTTGGTTGGAGACCCTGCTTGTATTTTGCTAGAGGGTACTGTAAAAACGGGAACAATTGCAGATTTATCCATGGTGGACTTGGGGAGTCTGGTTCCATGGTTGCTGGAGCAGATGGTGCTGCCATCGTCGGGTCACCTAACAAGATCGAGATGGACCAGTGCCATGAGTTACTTAGATCTAAATCCGCTCAGCAACAGAGGCTGGCTGCTGCTACACAACTCATGGGTTCTGCTTCTTTTCCTCCTTACTCCCCAAAGTGCATGAACTCGTTTCTTCAACAGCAACAAAATGATTCTCAAAGGTAATTGGTAGTTGACCCCTTTTGTATGTGCTATCTGTTATGTAATAACTAATGATTAAAGATTTCACCTTGGTTTGAAACTGTAGGGCTGCAGCTGCTGCTGTTTTAATGATGGGTGATGATATGAATAAATTTAACCGTTCCAGGCTCGAAAGAAACGGCTTTTCGATAAACGGTGAAGCAGGCATGGTTAGTCCAGCTTCAAGACAGATCTACTTGACTTTCCCAGCTGATAGCACCTTCAGAGAGGAGGATGTTTCGAACTATTTCAGGTATTTTGTTGAATACTGTACTCTTCTATGTTGGTTCAGTTTGGTAATTATATTAACCCTTGTTGCTAAAACTTTGTGTTTCTCCTGTTGAAGTATATACGGGCCGGTTCAAGATGTGAGGATTCCATACCAGCAGAAGAGAATGTTTGGATTTGTTACTTTTGTTTATCCTGAGACCGTGAAAATCATCCTGGCTAAAGGGAACCCTCATTTCGTCTGCGATGCTCGGGTTCTGGTGAAGCCTTACAAGGAGAAAGGAAAAGTCCAGGACAACTACAGGCATCCTCTCTCACTTTGAAATCTTAGTTCGGATGATTTGCTTACTTGGTCTAGATCTGGTGAACCTACTTTGTTATCTTGCAGGAAACAGCAACAGCAGCAACAAATGGAAAGGGGAGAGTTTTCTCCTTGTGGTACTCCAACTGGCCTTGATTTGAGCCCCCGAGATCCATTCGACCTTCAGCTTGGTAAGCAGAAGCCATCTATTTTACTCGTGATGTATGTGATTTTCAGGCTAACAATACCCGTGTGTACTGTAGGACCGAGGATGTTTTACAATACCCAGGACTTGTTATGGAGGAGAAAGTTGGAGGAGCAAGCTGATCTTCAGCAAGCCCTTGAGCTTCAAAATAGAATGTTGACGGGCCTTCAACTCCTTAGTGCGAAGAAGAATCACCATCACAGGGCTCTTTCTAGTGGAAGTCCCATTCCATCACCTACTCGCCCGCCAAACATGTTCAGCCAGTCCCTCGTAATTCCTCAGTTTCGCAATGGTCAAGAAGCGCCACAAGGTAGCTACACAATTTTCATTTCGAGTGTAACAATTTAATCGAGTCATCCTCGAATTCATGTGAAATGGCTTGCTATCTCTCATTGCAGAGAATTGTTCCAGCCCTGTGCCAGTTGTATCTGCAAATGCTTCCGAGAAGCAAGCAATGAGTACTTCTACTGCTGTGGGCAAAGAATCAGCCGGTGTTAAAGAGAATGGTACTGGCAATGAGAGCCCTCATCGTGAAGATAGCAATCTACCAGAAAGGTATTTAAGTAATCTAACTTTGCACATTCAAATAGCATATTGTTTCCAGGGATGATTAACTAGTCTGCTGATTTGTAGCTTATGCATCTATTGTATCAAATCGCAGTTTGGAGCACAACCTTCCCGATAACCCTTTTGCATCTCCTACAAAAGCTGCCGGAGAGTACTTGTCTGCATTCTCTAATACTGAAGTCGATAGGGATGTATCAGCTGCTGCTTCTATCAACAATAATTGGGTCCCTTCAACCTTGCTTCCTGCAACAAATAATGCATTAGACATGGCATCCTTCAACTCATTCAACTGCCAAATGCCCAGGTACATCATCATCATTATTATTGATAATACTATCATTACGGTTATAAATGGAATCTTTACAAGGTTGGTGATACAATGTGTCAAAATGGTTTGTAACATGAGTATTGCTTCTCGATTCAGGTTCTCGTCCGGACATGGGACCATTGGTATGTATGCAGGCACTGGCGGCCCAACTTGCCCTGTTGGAATTTAGCTTCCTATGCTAAGGTAAAAGGATTGCTTCGGATTCTCTCTTTAATGCATTATCTCCGTTTTGATTTTGTTTGCTTCAATCGTTTTGTTTTGTTTCTCTAATACAGGAAGAAGACTGAAGGTATAAATCAACAACAAAATTTCACATTAGAGAGATCTATAGAGAGCCACCTCGACCCTTTTCTCATAATCTACTTACTACCATAAAAATGCGTACATAAAAGGCAGGCAGTGAAGGAAGTGGGTCAGCCATTCCTTTTCTTTTGGTGTAATATTGTTATCTATTGTTTCGGTAGTTTGGACCACAGGTAAAAAAGAAAAGCATAGAAAGAAGAAAAGCATCAAACAGTCAATGTCTAGTTGCAACTCCCCTTGAGCTGTAATCCCCCCCCCCCCCCGGTTTCCCTGGGAGAAACAAGAAAAATAACCCTTATTTAGTTCGTTTCCTTTCTAGCTTTTTTAGTCCATGTTTGTACAGAGCAAGAAGGAAATAGTGAACATGCATATATTGCATTGTGTATGGCCCCTTTCAGGGTAAGAAAACACAAAAATGAGGGAAGAATGTTACATATCAGTTCATAGTGTAATACCTTAATCAGAAGTTCATATGTTATTTGTAGCCAGTTGCTGCACAGTGTGAAAAGGGGGTTCCAAAGTGTAATCCAATGTGATTTTCATGTGGTACAAGAATGTCTGATTGTGTATTAGAATCTTACCTGCACATGCAATGATGGCACAATAGCAATGGCACTACTAGCATTATTGATTGAAGGTGGGGCCATATATGCCTTTGTATTCAGATTTTTGTAAGACAATGGTATGACATTCATTTGAGGGGGAAAGAAACAGGAAGGTCCACATAGACATAAACAATCACATGGGTGTCTCAAGGCTGACAACATAAGTGGGTCCTACACCATTGTTTTAGAGATTTAGTAAATAATAATCATAATCTATACGCGTGCCAGGTTGTTAGTGGGGTCCTCTCCATCACCACCACCCACCCATTTGGCTCACCCACTGATATGCTACTTTGTTGAAATATTCATCACCTTTGGCTCTTGCCTTCTACCAATAGACATTAAAGTCTTGAATACTTAAGCCTAGACTTCTGTATGTGAATATATGATGCCATCACCTATGATAGTAGAATTTTTCATTCATGTTGTAATCTTGTATATAACACTTGCACGAGTTTGAGTAACATAATCATCACACTCATATGGCACCAACAATGGAGGAATCGTTGTGAGCTTTTGTTTCTGCAATTGTCACACAGTAAAAAAAACTTTTGTGGGATTCCTTTTCTTTTGTTGGTCTGCTTTCACTGTGGCCTTGAAGTCTGTAAATGTAATCAAGGGCAAAAGGAAAAAGGAGGCAAACTGGCAAGCAAGCAAGTGGTAGGGTAAAGTTGATTTGAGTACAAAGCCATCATGTTCTTTAACATGACACGTAGAGGGGTCAGTTCATGAAGCACAAAAAAAACATCTTTTCCATAGTCATTTTCCCTTTTCGCAAAAGAGGAATTTTACTTTTGTCCAAGGGACATGTTTGGTTTCCAGGAAAGTTACATAGCTCTTATCATTTTACATTTTACACAGGTGATCAAAACTCAAGTGGCCAACTTGATCAAAGACTTGCTGTGTTAAAAATGAATAAAAGATCCATCCAAGAGTTACAATTGCCTACGTATCTCGACGGTGGTCAATTCATGCAATTTTGTGGCGGCTTGGGGATTCTGCTCTTTTAGACAGTTTCGTTCCCATAAGCAATGATTGTATGTATAAATGTGTATAGATCGGCTTTAATGACAGTAGTAGGACAAATAGCATCAGTTTACCAATGGAATCTGGTTCCACCATTCTTATCAATCTGTGTTTATTTAAAGGATGAATAATATCACCTAAGCTTTGCCATCTTTAGTTCCACTTGGTTTATGTTTAAATGGTGTTGGTAATTGTTCCTATGGGAAGAAGAAGGGTAAAGGTTTGCACCTACATAAAGATCATGCAGGTGGCCTATAAGCTTTGATGTAACTAACTAAATGCTTATAGGGTCTAAAAAAGCTGCACTTTATGGGAAATATAGATAAAGGTAGTGGAATATACATAAAACAAACATGCTTTTCTTATATAAACAAATTAATAGTATGTAAATATAACTAAAAGTGGAATAGGTTTACTAACTTGGGACATTGAACTTGAAGCAGAAAACCTCGGCAACTGCATGACTCCAAGTAGCATGGCGATGGATATGAACCGCTTTCATTCTTAGTCTTCCAGATGAAATGCTAATGCAGCCTTGGACTCGTTGGAGATCGATACAAAACAATGGCTATGGCCGGTGAAACCTTGACTTAATGGCAATGAAAAGACCCTGAAAATCATGCAGTGGAGCGGCAGTGCACTCAAAACTTGTCATTACTACAGAGTAGTCAATTCGTCCTTAAAACTTAATCATAAAGCTAATGTTAAGCCATTAGCCACTAGCAGAACATGAACCCACCACATAACTGACATAAGCCAACTTAGAGTACTTTACAATCCATTTGTATCTTTTAATGTTTTAAGTTTCTGATATTTATTAATAATATATTTTCAAGCTTCTTAATAAAATATATATTGCATACACATTAAAGACAAACCAACAAACTCAATGACATTAATAACTAGTTATTACAAACGTATAACACAAAAGCAATAGGAAGTGAAAGAACATTAATCTCACAACTCATCACATTTCTAATACTTGCCTCCACTGCAACTCCTACTTTTAACAATAGAACCTACACTAGTGATCCCTCTATGAAATTCACATCCCAAGATGAGAATAACCGAGAAAACTAACTGGATCATCATCTTTCTCTTATCATGGCTGATTACCAAGAAGGGATGGTTTGTAGAACACATGAGTTTGTGCTATCTCGATACGATCTTTCGGGTCATGCATGGTTTCATCCCTTAATGCATCAAGGATGGCTTGTAATGGGAACTCCCTGAACATTCAAATCAAGTTTCATCAGCTCACACTTCTAGAGCTCTTTTTACAATAAAAAAAATCACCGAGCCAGTGGAAGAAAAGAAATCGAGTACCTTGTGATTAGTATTTTATATAGCACCTTCAAGATGGGGCAAAGCTCCACAGGAGCTACTGGTTTGTTTTCTTCGGGGTGTAGGACACTTAAGCTGGACTGACTAAGCAGCTCATAAAAGCCTTTCACAGCAGAGACACCCTGCCATAATAATGAGATTAATATTCGTAAAAGTAATAAAACAAGAGGAGAGTATTAACTCAACTCTTCCCAAACCAACCTAAAACTGTTTGCTCAAAATGCTCCATGGAACAGAAAAGTTCATACCTGAATCATACCCTTCCCCTTGATGCTATCACCCATTTCAAGGTTCAACCCCCCTTTGGCCAGCTGTTGCCCATACCATGCATTACGGCCTTTTAACAGGGTTACATAGGTGTCAGCCAACAAAGGCCCTGCAAGTTTTTCGGGCTCTTCCGCCAAGAGATGAGTGATAAATATCATCTCAGATGTACACAGTGCAAAGTATACTGATTTGCTGGTGGCACTCTCATTGGTTAGAGCTGCTACCATTCCTGTGGAATTAATATAGGAAGTTAAATAACAAAGATTGAAATCTTAACTTATTGCTAAAATTGAAGTTGAATTAATTTGGTCCAAAGATAAGTTGTTTGGCATCATGAATACAGGACACAAAGGTGTTGACTGTTGAGCCAATGTCTTTTAGCATCTTGGAGATTATGGAATAGAGGTTAGCAAGTAATATCCACCACTTAAAGATCAAAGAAGTCAAATCACAATACCTACAACTACAGAAGGAAAGTAGGACATTCGCTTACCACTTTTGTTTTTCATTATATTGGTTATAGGTCTTGTTTTGATCATACACTATCCAGAATAGTGTTGATCAATTCATTAAATTGCAGAATTTTGCTGCCTCTTCCAAGGATATTCCTTATCATTATACTAATATGCCATATGGCCTATTGTGTGGGACTGTGCGCAAGACATAGCATGCTTGCAAAAAACTAGAACTTACCAGCTCCAATGGCATAAACATTCTTCAAACCACCCATAACTTCATGAGTAACAAGATCACCATTGTCCCACACGATAAAATGGGGCTGCCTTAAGAACTTTGCCAATGGTTTCCTCCACTTTTCAGCCCCACAAATTCGCGCATTAGCGTATTCTTTATTGTAAATCTCTGAAGCAATATTAGGTCCTCCGAGATAGAGAATGTTCTCGATAGGGATTCCAGCTGCAAGAACAAAAGCAAGATCCATATTTATATGAATTTTATCTTGAAATTCAGCAAATAGGTTAAAACAGTTAATAAGGCTATAGCCAAAACTTCAGGAACAGAAAAGGAAGCTTACTTGCTCGATTAATCATCAGGGTGGGAGTTATTATGCGAGGTTCAGGCACCAACTCAGCTTCTATACCCTTAGCCAGAGATATGATTATGGGCACAGTTATTCTTTCTTTCCAATAACTTCTAATTTCCTCGAACACCACACGAGTTTCTGTTGATGGCAAGCCATTAATTACAATATCAGCATCCCAAACAGCTTCTTGCAAGTTCGTAACAACCTTTAAAGGGCTAAGCGGAGTATCAATCATATTCAAGCAAAAACCATCTTTCAAAATCTCATCTGCATACAGAGTCCTATCACCTAATCTTGCCTCAACATACTTCAAGTAAGCACACCGCCTAATCAGTCTCCTCAGCACATCCTCCCTCGAATTGATCACTTCAAATAAGTGCTCAGCCGTCGCCTTATCAACTATCTTTCCAGGTCTCCTCCATATTCTTATCAAAACCTTATCTCTCAGATGACCATAACTGTCTTGCAGCAGAGCAGTGAATACACTGCCCCAAGCACCTGCTCCGACGCCAACAATTCTCAATGGATCACCTTCCGTTTTGCCCATCAGATGCCGAAGCTCGTCGAGTTTCTTTTCTAAAGAACCATTAGAGCTCTGAATGAGGCCATTGGCATGGGGATTCTGAGTCATTTCTTCACTAGTGCTTGGCATCTTTCTTTCTAGGTTAAAATCAAATGCAAGGACAAATATCCCAAGCTTCTACTTCAAGAACTCTAGGCCTGCGATATCGAAACAAATTCAGAAGAAAAGCTTATATCTATGCCTTTTGAAACGGTTCAATCCTCCAAAGACCAAAACCAAAACCAACTAATCAACAACAATACAATCTGAAATCTTTAGCCCCTCTTTGACCCCCAATTTTTTTTCTTTCTTTCTAGTTCTGGGATGTCGGCAATGGGAAAGCCATCAACCAAGAACCCACATCATATGTTATCCAACAAAGCAAAAGCATACTTTGAAAACTCAGAAAGGTAATTACTTTGGCTATCTACTATCTACCAAACTACTAGAAACTAACAACAACAAAAATAGACAGGTAAGGGAAAGTGATGGACCTCGTTTATATCGGCTTCTTCAACGAGGTAACATCGATTAGGACCTTTCTTTTAGGCCAGTTTTATGCAAATAAAAAATATGTGATGAAAAAGTTCAAAATGATACAGCTCAGATGAAATTACAAAATGGGTAGTCAAGAATGAGATTGATCAGCTGAAACTTTGAGAGTTGAGAGAGGGGAGACTAGTCAAAACAAGAAGAAACAAAAAAAGCGTGAGCTTCAAAGAACAGAAACAACGAGTGTGGTTTACCTTAGCATTAGCGTTAAACCCAGTGTCAGCTCCTTTCTGTTAATGATGCTGTCCGGAACCGGAAGGTCACTCTGCTGATCTCACACGCGTATAGTCCAGTGCAAATTTTCTTATTCTCTTTTTCTTTTTCGGTTACTTCTTCGATTTAACATAAGTATACAAAGAAAATTTGGTCAGATATTGCAGAAGGCTTGGTGGATTTATTCTCTAATTTATAATTTGATCATTTTTTTAATTCTTCCCGAAATGGGTAGTTTTAGCCTTCTTAGGATTGTTTTATCCAAATACTCCACACTTTCGTAAACATTAATTATTGTTTTGGTACCCAATTTCAATTCTTAAGGTAAATTATAAATTAAATCACTAAATTTAACTTTCACTTTCATATAAATAAAAAATATTAAATGTTATCTTATTAAATTATCCAATTTTAATTATTAACGAAATTAATCACTTAGACTAACGCCGTTAAATTATTTTAACGAAAAACCAACTCAACACTCTTACTTGACATCTTTTTTCACATCAACAAATTAATATTAGTTCATATTTTAAATATATTTTTAAACTTTTCTTCCCAGTTGCATATCAATTTTTTGTCTCTTTCAGTTTTCTTATTTTTCTCCCGGTCATATTTTATAGAAAAAATATTAGATTGGTCTCACTCGCACGTCATTCATAGTCTTGTTCAATAAAATTTTTTCATCTTATTTTTTTTAAAGGTGAGCCTTCACCTCTTTCCTACACGTAATTGAGAAGTGGGTAGTTACTAGTAAGTTACACTAAGATGAGTAAATTTCATTGGATGGACCATAGATGATATGGTGAGCCGAGTCGATATAATAATTCTCCCTTGTATGGATTTTGCGACTTCCAAAAATTGTTTACTTTCTTATTAATAAGGCATAATGTCAAAAAATGCTCCTAACTTTTGACTGAATAGTCGTTTTAGCTTTTATTCTTTTTTGAAGTAATTTTACCCTCAACGTTTTATTTTAGGTTAAAATAGCCCATCTGCGGATGAAAATTATTAGTCAACTGACGATAAATTGCTTGAAATGACAAATCTACATGGCAGTACACGTCGCGATAGCATTGTCATATAGACCAATATGCTGATTTTACAGAATGACACATGAGTCAAAAAAATAATTTTAAAATATTTTATAAAATATAAAATAATTTTCTTCTGACGTATCATTCTGTCAAGTTATTTTAAATTATTTATTGTCAGTTGACTAACATTTTTATATGTAGAGAGGTCATTTTAACCCAAAATAAAACGTTAAAGATTAAATTATTTTAAAAAATAAAAATCAAAGTGATTATTCGATAAAACGTTAGGGGCATTTTTTTAACATTATGTCTATTAATAATAGAAAACCCATAAAACGTGATCAAGAGAAAAACAAGAAAATTGGAAGAGAAAAAAACTAATCTGCAATTGGGAAGAAAGTAAAAAAAAAAACTCTTCTTAATAATTTTGAACAAAAGAAAACTTTCTTATTAATAACATCCAATCGATTTTTGATTTTAAAAAAATTGATCATCGATTGGAAAGAAAAGTCTTTTTTTAAATATATATTTTAATTATCAACTAATATTAATTTGTTGATGTGGAAAAAAGATACCAAATAAGAATATTGAGTCGCTTTTCCGTTAAAATATTTAATGTTGTTAGTCAAAGTGATTAAATTCGTTAATAATTAAAGTTGGATGATTTACTTCGATAAATTTAAAGTTTCATGATCTATATGTAGGAATGGCCATTTAACTCATACCCGATGAGTTTTGATTCGACTCGATCCTATAGGGTCGGGTTTTTAAAAGAAAATTTTAGGTTCGAGTCTGTTTTTTGAGGATAGGGTCGGGTCGGGTTTGAGTTTAAGGTGAAAAATACCCTACCGACCCAAAATAATAGTTTAATTTTATTCTAAATATTTATGTATAATGATACAATGCTCATCTCTTTATATATATTTCAATTATCTCCCTATTTTGTCTAATAAAAATAGAATAACTATTATAACGCTCCCTCTTTATTTGTATTTTTTCAATTAGCTCTCTATTTTATCGAATAATAATAAAAATGATATTTTATTTATTTATGTTGGGTCGGGTTGGGTTCAAATTTTTACTCTAGAATTCATGTTCGGGTCGGGTGGGTGGAACATCATAAAATGTCGGATCGTATTTGAAGAGAAGTGTTAAATTTTTTGGTCGGGTGCGGATCGGCCAGAAACTCGACCCACGGCCATCCTTATCTATATAAAAGTGGAAGCTAAGTTCATTAATTTAAAATATAAATTACTCCAATTTTTACACTATCAAACTATTAAGAGTTAATGATTTAGGAAACAGAACTTAACAAATTAATGTAGTAATTTATTGAAATATATATTTTTAATTAGTGATCAAAATAAAATAGATTGAAATATTCAATCAACTCGAGGTATTAGAGTAACTTTTCTCTATATATTTAGATGTAATTGTTATAAGTTGTCCTCTATATTTCTTTTTTCAAATAGCTCCAAGTTTTGCCATTCTCTTTTATACATGTAGGGATAATTGTTATAATCTTTTTTTTGTTTTTAATTTCTTTCTTATTTTATCGAGTAAAAATAAAAAAATTATTATATTACTCAGCAGGTCAGAGTGAGTGTTTACCGTGAACCTCTCTGAACTTAAGTCTGTCGGGTGTTAAATAGAGGGGCCTAATACTCAAGTCGGATCGACCAAAATCTAGCCCATGATCATCCTTAATTTATCCTAAAATTATATATTTATATAGTATTTTTTTATTTTAAATATATAAATATATAATTTACTTTTAATAGTTCATTTGAAGTTTACACGTACATATTTTTTATTTATTCATATCCATATAATTAGGGGTGAACAAAATTTGACGAGACTCGAAAAAAATTAAATTTTTTAACTGGATTCGACGCGAAAAAACTCGAAATATATATCACACACGAAGATATATATATATATATATATATGTGTGTGTGTATTGTATATAGTTATAAAAAGTTGTTTAAATTAGAACTAATTAGTATCATAACATAATAAATGTTTACAATTAAATTTGAACAGAAACTCAAACAACTCAACTGAATTTTATAAACTCGATTCAAATCGAAAAAGATAGAATAAAATTTAAGTTGTAAAACAGAACCCGTCAACTCACTAGTTCACAAATTTTCGACTCGACTCGATACATATAAGCCTATGCTATGCAATGTAATGCAACCAAAGCTAGAAGAATAGAATCCCTAGTCACATTGGATTTTAATTGAGATATCCATCAAAATTCAAACATCCTATTCCATGTGACAAAGTTTACAAGATTTGAGGTCACGACTCTTGGGTTACTTGACCACGCTATCCATCTAATTTCAGTTCTAATACTAAAGTTTTAATTGGATTTTATTTATGGGTTTTATTTTGATACACAGCTCGTGTAAAATATTTTTACACAATCTTTCTATAAAATCTAAAACCCGAACACCCTAACTTCTAAACCCCCAAACTCTAACCCTTAAACACTAAACTCTAACCCTAAACCTTAAATTCTAAATCCTACAACCTAAACTCCTAAACTTTAAACCTTAAATTAAACTCCTAAACCCTAAATTTGAAAAGCATGTGTAAACTTTAATTTACACGAATTGTGTATCAAACTTTTTCTCTTTATTTATAATAAAAAATTCAAATATCATCAAATACATGTTTATACTTGATTACTAGGATACGTGTTCCATAAGAATTGAATACTGTATATATTTTGTAAATAACGTATGAATCAACGATGTCTTGATTTGTTTACTTTCCAAATAAATTAATTAAAACATATATATAGACAGAAGGGTGTTGGACGTGGTCGTATTTTTAAAAATTTTAACTTTTTTTCATAGTTTAATTTTTTCGTTATACTTTTTGTTAGTTATCTAATTTTACACCCTAAAATTTTATAATTTCACACCATTGAATTCCAAAAACGACTTTCTAAAGGTTTGTATCATTAATATAAAATCATGTGTTCGTCCTTACATATACACACTAAATTTTTTAGATACAATGGTAAATTTCTATGATAAATTCATATTAATCACGTGTTTGATCCTTATTGGACACTGAATTTATTATTATTATTTGTTTTTTTTTATTTGAAGATTATATGATCGAAAAAAAACATGAATGATAAATTTATTATCATTTATAAAAAATATTTTAATATTTCTCACTTAAGTTAATGTCGAATTTATTCTTGACATAATTCAATATATATTATAGGAATACAATAAGAATCAAAATAAGTATAAAGATAGATATTGGTCGTTGGGTTCTTAATATTTGGTGCACTTCCAGTTAGTTAAGGAGTTGTTGAGAGATCGATGAATATGCAATTTTACTTTAAATAAAATCTTTGGAACCAATATATGCTTAAGATTCACTTATATTTTAAAAATACAAAAGTTTCATATATTTTCTTTAGACTGTAGGATTTGACTGATTGTAATGACTGAAGTTAAATTTTTTGAATGAAGTATAATTTATTTATTTTTGTAAAAATATCGTTATCACACACAATTAATTTTAACAATTAATTTTTACTAATCCAACGATCTAAAAAATGTATAACACTCTTAAGTTTTGCAATGTAATAACAAAACCGAACTCATATATATATATGTGTATATATATTAAAATAAAATCATTAAATAACATGTGTGTATAAATGTATCACCTAAAAGTTTATAGCTAGAATATAATTTAAGGTTTTAGGGTTAGAGACTAAAATTTTAATTTTTAAAAATAAATATGTAAACTTGCGTATTTTTTAAAACATATATATTAAAAAATTATTCTAAAATAATTATCCAAAACATGACAGTGTAATAGACCTCATCACCATTGCATTGCATGCTAATAAATAAAGAAAATTAAATTTTTAATATTTGTTAAGGGATATTTCGACTCTTTCGGGAGAAGTATGTAAAATTGCAAAGTGTTGTTCGTTTGACAGTTAATCAAAACTTCAACAATCGATATTGTATGTTTGAAGTGTTTATGTGCAGTTTTAGCTCGAAATGTTGTCTTCAAACTCTTGTTTTTTTTAATAGAAATTCAGGTCTCGTTAAAACCCCTCATACACAAGCTTCCAAGAATAGGAAGCAAACCACTTTGACACATTTAATCATCAATGTTTACACATTCAAACGATTTTGTTCTAATTCGAAAAAAATTAACCTTTATTATTTACTTATTGTTTTAATTTGAGACTATTTTAATTAAAAATAATTTAACTTTATACTCTAAAGCCGAAACCTTAAATCTTAAGACCTAAACCCTAAAAACTTAAACCTTTTTATATCCAAACATTATTTTGAGCCTTGTATTAGTATCACCCTTGTTCGATGTTGGTATTGATTTATAGTTTGACAATTGTTCAAATTGGGTGAAATCCGAGTATTAGAGTCGTCTACCTACGGAAACCGCACATCCCGAAATGGTTACAGTCCCAAGTTTTCTTCCATCTCTGAATGCGTCAAATTAATTAAGAATACAATATTTATTAAGACACAGAAAACAAAAGGTGCAGCAAAAATTCAAATCACATACATGTACAAGGCCATACAAACAGCACGGGTGACGAGGCTCGTAAGATAATACCACATCGATCTAATGTGAACAAAATAAAACGAAGCTCTCACAAAGAAGAGGAGCTTCTTATGGATTCAAATTGAAATAATGTGTAAATAATGAAGGTTAAATTTATTATTTTTTTGAATTAGGACAAAATTATTTGAATGTGCAAACATGAACGACTAAATGTGTTATTATACAAAATATTTTAACTGCCACGTCACCCTTTTAACGGTTGTTAACGGATTAGTGACAAATTTTGAGCAAAACTAAAAGTTTAAGGGTAAAAATGAAGCAATTGAAATTTTATTATCAAATTGAATAATTTACCAAAGTTCAGTCACTATTTGTGTACTTTACCCAAAAAGAAAAATATATTGAAAAAATACAAATTAATTTTTTTGATTTTATTCTAAAAATGGATAATAATGCTTTTAGTCCTCATGATTTCAAAAATAATTAAAATAGTTAATGGTACATAGCGGTACACATGATTAGTGGTACATAGCGGTACATGGCGTTTATTGTAGAATTATCCTTGTTCATACATATTTTTAACCCTTTAACAGTGCACACACACCTTGCAGACAATGATATTAAATCATGATATCCTAAGATAAACATTATCCATTTTTCAACCGGATATCTTTTACTACTCCATCTATAAGTATGTGTTCAATAAAGCTTAAAAATATTTTATTTTCATTAAGTCATGGGTGTGATATAATCTAGGGAGTAGAATATAAATATTATATCCAATAGTGTATTTAGTAAGTAGACTATTAAGTTGTTACACATATACTAGAGTAGGCATTATAATTTTTAATTTGGGTGGTTGATTTTTTTTATTTTTTATGTTTAATTTATAGTTCATATTTAGGGTTCGCTGTTGTTCTTCTCAATAATATTATTGAACAAACCTACTGGTGGTACATTGATAAACAACATTACTAACATTACTTAATCATAATTGACATTAATCGTAAGTCCAATCTCAATCAACTTTTCACCATTTCCCTTATAAAAAAATCATATCCTCCTACAATAGTACATTATTGTTATTTATTTGATATATTTGTATTAAAAAATGTTGGCACAAACTTTGCATGAATTGGATGAAAGGGAAGAAGGTAGTAGCATGCAATGCTCTACTTTCTTTATAATAATAGAGTTCGGAATTTCTAGATTGGTTGTGAGTTTTTTCCTACTTAATTAATTAAATGGTAAAGTATTACGTGTTTTAATCTGTTTGAATTTTTATTTTTTAAATTAATATAATAATAAAACTAACTGAATTAATACACAATCAAAACGAAATATATTTTAGTAATAAAATAATAAAATAGTTATTATATCATGCATTAAAGGTGAAAAAAACTTTTTTTACAAGCATGTCTAAATTCACCTTAAAAACTAATATTCAAATTCTTAACCTAAAAACCCTAAAAGGGTAAATCCTTGAAATTTAAATTTTAACCCTATAAAATGGTAAATCCATAAACATAATTTTTGTAAAAATATAACTCCAAAAAGATTATAATATCAATCTGAACATGAAAAAAACTTTTTTTAATGTCTAAATAATAAAAAAAAATAAAATTTAAAAACCCTAAAACTACTTTATTTTCATGCCTAAAACTTAAAATTTAAATTTAAACCCGTTTTAAAAATCTAAAAAACCTTAAACCTTAAATTCTAACCATACATCCTAAATTCTAAATTGAACCTTTTCCTAACCATAAAAAAACCCTAAACCTATAAATAATATTGTAGTAATTATTAGTAAATATTGTTTGAAAATTAATCAGGAAGAAAGAAATATTGTTAATGAGGTTGAAAATGAAGGCTAACTGATTTGGGGTGAGTTAGTTGGGGTGAGCAGTTTGCATGGGAAAGAGATGAAAGATTGGATAATATATATTTTTACTTTCGGTAAACTACATTAGAGGTAACTAATTATGTGTTTAGTTACAAACAGGTCATGCTTTTATCATAACGTACAATTGGGTCACTCAATCAAAATGATGAAGAACAAATAATTTGGGAGAAGAAAAATGATTAAATTGATATATTTTTAAAATATATAGGGTTAAATTTATTGAATTATTTTGAATTATGACTAAATTGATAGAATATATAAGTTTCAAGGACTAACTTGTTTGTAAGTTTTGATAAAAATATGACATGTTTATAACTAAACACATAATTGAGTGACCTCCAATATAGTTTAACATTTTACTTTTTTTTGGTAGCCGCATTATACTCAAGGACAAAAATATTAACGTTACGAGAGACGTTTATGTCCTCTAATTTTGTCTAATAATAATTTTAGTTATGATTAGTTTGAATACTTGTTAAATTAAATTTTATACCTTTAAATTTTTAATTAAATATTTATTAGTTTCTTGTGCTTGATGATACTCTAAAAAAAAGAACATTTCTAAATTTTGATTTTTAAATTTAAATATATTTTTTAAAAACTTGGTTAATTGGGGAGGGTTATCACTTATTATGTTTGGATTTAAAATTTAATCTTTATATTTTTATTTTGTATCATTTGATTTATTTACTTTTTATAGTATGATCAAAATAGTTAACACACTAAAGTAAAAAAAATATTTAGATAATTTAAATTTGAACAATTTATCATGCGGGTGTATATGAGTTTAATTAGATTTAAAATCACACATAAATATTATTTATCTTGTACTCAAATAAAATGACAAAAAAATTAACATACCAATATAAAATTTTCCGTAAAAACACTCCTTAAAAATCATCACGTTGAATTAAAAAAATTTAATGTTGTTAAAAAAAATCTATTTAAATATTTTAATCCAAATAGTTAACAAGGTCTAATTATTTGATACAATCTCTTTTAAATAAAGAGTAAATGAATAAGACATTTATCAATATCTTAAGGATGTTTGTGTTGTGATATTATTTTCCGCTGACATTAGATTATCTAAAAACATTATAAAGGTAAGTGATTAAATTATATTAAATTAAAGTACATGGACTAAATCTCAAATTTGAGATGATAGAAGGACCAAAACTGTAGTTTGACCTAAAATAATGATATAATAATGAAATATTTTATAACTATAATCACAATCAATACAATTACTTTAAAAAATTACAATCAAAACCAAAGGAATGATCGGAATGTTGTTTTCCTATAAGATCCGGGTGTGAGAGTTTTATAAGGTTAAAAACTTAAACAAATATTATAATGAGACTGTATTAAGATTTTTTTTTTAAAAAAAAATCACCTTTAATACAATTCAATAACTATAATCATCAATCATAATCATAAATAGTCAATTAATAACTATTTAAATTTGAAAAGATCTATGTATAATAAAATTTAAACTCTAAAATATTAAAATTCTCATAACTCTTTATTGTTAAATCAAGAATTATCCATAATTTTAATTATATTACTCAGAGTCCTCCTTATCTATAAATATAAGGATATTGGACATTTAAATATACTCAATTCATGTTATTTTGTATATTGGACCAACTATAATACCAATATAATTTAATCAACCTTTGAATATAATACTTAAATTATCATATATTTTTAAAAATATTAATTAAATTAAGACTAAATCAATAATTGTCTTGTATACTCCAATTTTATGTGCTTAATTTGCACAAGTAAATGTGAAAATAAAGAAACAAAAGAGAGAAAGATGAAGTTGAGGAATTCCATTTGACAACTAAACTAACAAACAAGACGCGGACACGATATATTCACAAATCGCGTGAACCATCCCATCCGCAAACCTGGTTGGCTCACCGGCAGGCAGTCCGGCACGCAGGAAACAATCCAAAACCATCTCTTTCTTTCACTTTCCTACATATTATAAACACCCCCAGCTTCAACCAAACCAAATCCTTCCATTTCTGTCTCTCCACCTGGTTCTTCTTCTTCTCTCACTTTAAGACAAAACATTTATTGATCTTTGTTTTGTTGCTGTCTGAAAAAAAAAGAATGAAGGTGTACGAGGAGAGTTGTTGCTTTGATCCCCACTCCATGACAGATTGTCAGGACCTGATGGGGTTGCCCACCGCCGCCACCAACTGTCACAACAGTTTGGAAGACAACCTCAATCTCGCTTCTTACAACCACCACCACCATCACGAGGAGGATGTCTCTGCCGCCGCCGCTGCCGCCATGGATATGGAAACCCACCAACACTACCTGCTTGATAATACTACCACCGCCACCGCCAATTCCCTTTTGATTCCCTATCTAACTCAAGACGTTTCTTATGATCAGTCCAATTGGGAAACTTTCAATATGGTCCCTTCTTCTTCTTCCCCTGAAGCTCTTTCCTCCCTAATTCCTACATTTCCTGACCTTCTCAGCCTTTTCCATTTACCCAGATGCTCTTTCCTCCCTAATTCCTCCATTTCCTTTGAAACAACACCCGGCTCCCCCTCTGTTGTGTACGACCCACTTTTCCATCTCAACCTCCCCCCTCAGCCGCCTGTTTTCAGGGAGTTGCTGCAATCTCTGCCGCATGGCTACACCATGACGGCTGACGACAAAGATGGTTCCGGCGTTGGTGGTCTTTATCACGATGGGGACAATGGCATAATCGAGTTCACCAGGGACATCTCCATGGCTGGTCGCACCAAAGACAGAGAGAAAGCTGGTAAAACCACCAAACACTTTGCAACCGAAAGAGAAAGGAGAGTCCATCTGAATGACAAGTACCAGGCTTTGAGGGCAATGGTCCCTAGCGCCACCAAGGTACCCTAACCAACCACCACTTTAACCTTAAAAAAGTTTGTTCTTTTATCATAAATGGCACTAAAAAAGTTTCAATCTTTTTGCTGTTTGTTTGTTTGTTGTTATGTTTCATTGGGCTATACAATCAAGAATGATAGAGCATCTGTAGTTGGATATGCTATAAGCTACATAAAGGAACTTCTTATAACGGTTCAAGAGCTTAAAATACTGGTCGAAAAGAAGCGATGCGGCCAAGAACGGAGCAAGAGGCTTAAGACTGAAGATGCTGCTAGTGCTGTTGATGCAGGGGGTGTTGATTGCAAGCCTCTAGGTGATCCTGACCAATGCTACAACACTTCCTTGAGGAGTTCTTGGCTTCAAAGGAAGTCTAAGGATTCCGAGGTCGATGTACGCATCATCGACGACGAAGTTACCATCAAACTCGTTCAAAGGAAGAAGATCAATTGCTTGCTGTTCGTGTCCAGACTCCTCGATGAACTTCAGTTGGATCTCCAACATGTTGCTGGTGGCAACATTGGTGACTATTACAGCTTTCTCTTCAACACCAAGGTAAAACATTTCCCTTTTACATATTGTTTTATCAGGCATATGCGCAGGTTTGACAGTTTTGAGCATTCTTTTCGCAGATATACGAAGGTTCATCTGTTTATGCCAGTGCCATAGCTAACAAGCTCATCGATGTCGTGGATAGACAGCATGCAGCCGCTCCGCCAACCAGTAGCACCTCTCTCTAGTTCGGCGGTGATGGAAAGGGTTCATGTTTTATGTTGCTGTTTCAATGGAAAATGAACATCTCAAGTTGTTGAGTTTAACAAGCATTACTTTGAATAGTACTGTTAATCAAGGATTCCTCCATGATACTCTATTTTCAAAGTATTGATATAGATGCAATAGATATGGATTTTATGTCTTAACAGTTTAACTCTTCATTATTGCTTTAGTTAACACTAATGATCCGATTAACGGACCCTTCAAAAACTTCATTTTGTCGAAACAGAATTGGAAAAGACATCGGCAATGGCAACTCGGTATCAGTCATACATGAAACTGGATTCATTCATTCAATTGTTTATGCAGAAAGTAGCATCTAGTGTTCAAAACCAACACAACAACTACGAACGGGCTTACCGCAAGCTGATAATCAGAATGAAAGAATCAATCATCTAAATGTGCTTTCTTGCACCCAACTACGCAACGAACACTCGGAGTTCAAGCTAAGATCCTTTAAGCTTCGCTTCGATTTCACAGGACATGGCACGCCCTTTAGGCTAGGGGATCTCTGCTGATAAGCACTAGTCCTTGTAATAGAAGAAACAAGGCACAGTTTGTTCTTGTATGGTGAGTAGCTTTCAGACTGAGTGTCAAAACTTCCGGGCCTTAGCTTCGGTGAACTCATCGATCTTGCCTTTGCCTGTGCGGATTGTGTAGCAGCCATGTATGTTGGAACTACAGGAGAGGTTGAAAAGCATTTGTCTTCTCCCAAAGAAGATTGCTTCTTATGAAACGATCTTCGTGGAAAGGGTACTATCTGAGAATCAGATCCTTCCAAATTATAATGATATTGTCTTGGGAAAGTCTTCAGCTTTAGTTGTTTAGCTCTGTTTTCTTCCGTAGGTTGCTTGCGATTCGAAGTCCAAATCAAGTCCAAATCTTCGAGTTCTTTACTTTTACCGACGTGAGTATCCACCCATTTGTCTAACCAGTACTTCAATCTTCCATTACCCTTGTTTTGTTCCGATTCAGCTGACTTCTGCAATTTTCTTTTCAAACACCTCAGAACAATGCACTAGGAAAATAAAAAACCGAAGACAGAACTTGAGCCAAAGAGGGTTATGGTTTACCCGATGAACACACGAGTACTCTTTTATCCGTTCTCGTTTGATTGCAGCTTCTTTCTTGCTTAAAACCATTGCCTCTGCCTCTTCCTTTGTCAAAATGCTATCATCCCATCTTCTTTGACTGTTTATGTCCACCTGCAAATTTTTTTAAACATTTATGTCGAAATTATGACACAAATATACTCGATTGTGATACAGGAGTTTGGCAAATACCTT